>JANHFX010025262.1:8787-21078 GCA_027560015.1 Chloroceryle amazona
CCCATCCAACCTGGTCTGGAACACATCCAGTGATGGAGCATCCACAGCTTCCCTGGGCACCCTGTGCCAGTGTCTCACCACCCTCAGAGTGAAGGACTTCTGCCTAATATCTCATCTAAATCTCCCCTCTTGTCTGCCGCCTGTGAAGGAAAACAGGAGTAATGAGTCCTACACTGCGGATATTGATGCTGGCCCAATTCATTCCCGAGAGTCTAAAGAGACTATTTCAAACTAAAATCTCACTGAATAACAGCCAAGAGCACAAGAAAATGAATTCTAGGAGTTGTTCTCTGAGCGTCCATACAAATATTCCCCCTTTTCATCAAACTGTGTTGGGCAGACACGCTGCATCACTCTCAAAATTGTTGTCTAAAAAGTTATAGAGGTTGAAGACAACTGGCAAGATATAGCTGGGCATTTACATCAGCATCAACACATCAAATATTCATTACAGCAGAGCACTCATTATGTCAGCATCTGAATTAAATAACAAGAAAAATGTTTCCCAGCTATAAAAATAAGTACCACAATAGCCTCCCACAACGTGGCAATTTTAAAGAACAGTGAGATGGGATTGCAGGGAATCACATCACTCTCTCTGCCACAACTGGTTCGTTCACTACGAATACATCAGCTCTTAGCATTTTCCTTTCAGATGAATTTACACAGAAAAAGTGTTATAAAAGGGGAAAAAAAAAAAGGATTTATATCGTACAGAGTGAATCCATATGAAAGGAAAAACATTCCGCTGGGACAGTGTATCTTATTACAATAGCAGAATGTATCTTAAATGCAAAATTACACCACTGCTAGGAGTTTATGAGTTTAATCATAGTAAAAAATAAATAAATAAAGGTACCAAGAAATGGAACAGATATTACACAAGTTCATTTATACAAAATTGTAAGTGTAATGGTATCAGAAGAAAATATCTCAGGTACTTAAAATGCATCTCAGCTCTGTGCTACACATAGAAAGGCACAGAGATGTTATTTCATGTCTTCTGGGGACCCAGAAAGCTCTTAGCTACAGATGAGAAAGGTGGATTCCCAGCTTGCTGCCAAGGGGCTGATGCAGAGAAGGGCAACAAAGCTGGTGAAGGGTCTGGAGAACATGTCTAATAAGGAGTGGTGGAGGGACCTGGGACAGTTTAGTCTGAGAGGAGACCTTATTGCTCTCTACAGCCACCTGAAGGGAGGCTGGAGTGAGGGGGGTGTTGATCTCTTCTCCCAGGTAACTAGTGAGAGGTAATGGACTTAACTTGAGCCAGAGGAGGTTAAGAGGGGACAGGAGGAAAAATTTCTATATTGAGAGTGGTGAGGCGTCCGAACAGGCTGCCCAGGGAGTTGGTGGAGTCACCATCCCTGGAGGTGTTCAAAAAGCACGTAGATGTGGCACTTCAGGACATGGTTTAGTGGTCATGATAATGTTAGGCAGACAGTTGGACTTCATCTTAGAGGTCTTTTCTAATCTCAATGATTCCTCGATTCTGTGATCTCCACTTTCTGTTCTGAAGCATCACAACGATCCAGCCACTGAAGAAATACATGCCCTCAAAAGTCAGCTCCTCTATCATCACCGGCTCTCTTCTGACATCTCAGCTGGCTGTAGCCAAAAAAAGTTTGACAACAATCTAGCAAACTAGATTTTCTTTCTATTCCTATCTGTCGGGCTAGAAAAAGCATAGTTGTGGGACATCCAAACCAGAATCCACACAGAAGCCTTTCACTTTGTATGAGGGCTCTCAAACTGCACGCTTGGTGCTGTGCTGAGATGTAAAAGGAACGATGGCTTGCTCTGAACGTTCAGTGCAAACGGAAACCTATCAGCACTGAAAGCCAAAGGTACCATTTTCACAGAATCATAGACTCGCAGAATCATTAAGGTTGGAAAAGACCTCTAAGATTTTCAAGTCTAACCACCTACCCAACAGAATCAAGTGAACTTGAAAGTCACCACAGGTGTCCCACCCAGTCTCACTATAAATAAAGAATAAGGTGAACATGCCATCCCAGTTCCATGACTATTCTCTGATGCCTCTCCTCATACACTTCATTAACAGGTTGTTAAGAGCACACAGGGCAAACAGTCCACGTCTGACAAACACTGTACACCTTCTGCTTTTAAAGACCTAGCATTTAAGAATACAGAGATTGCAACTCCAGACAAAGCAAGACTTCTACATCAGGAATAAGAATCAGCAGGAGTAAGAATTTAGGAGAAAAGACGGCACCAAGACAGTCACCTGTGCCAACCAGATAATTTCCCTAAGCAAATCAACACTCACGTTGATTAGAGATGGTCATATAATATGGTCAGACCTTGGTGCCCTCCAGAATCAAACTTAACAAAGTGAAGAGACAAATAATTCTTGGTATCCGATTTATGCCAGAAATTGTACAAAGTACATTTCCTACCACAACCATAAAGCGCATCCAGGAAGTGCATCTTCTACCCAGCTAGAACCTTTGCTCTTTGAAGGGCTCACTGCCCTGGCTAAATCAAAACGCTTTGGGGAAATGAGAGTTCACCACCCTTCTGCAGCATCGTGCTACTCTATAATTCCAGCCTCCTCTGTCATAGTGATCCCAAATCACGCACAACCTAACACGTACATTTCAAGCCCTGTTTTCTTTCTGTGCTTACCATTAACTGCCCTGGAACCACAAACATCTCCAGAGGGTGGCAAAGAATGGCTTCAGAATACAGTAGTCCTAAAGTAAGGCTAGTGAACTCCAAGAGGCTTTATATGCCTTTTGGGGTACAAGATGGTACTTCAACCTTAAGTCTGATGTGGAATAGGTGGTAATGGGATGCCTTGGTAAGCCTGAGTGAGAATGAAATGTTTGGTTTCAAAACCAGCTTGCTCAGTGTGGAATCCCTGAAAAATAAGGACAAATGGAGATGCCGAGGAATTAGTTAAAGCAATTGAAATAAACTAAATCAGTCATCTCGGAACTGAAAATTTCAGGGAATAGAGAAAACAAGACAGGTTCAAGAGAGAAAGAAAAAAGACCTGGAGATATGAAAAATGAATGCGCTGCTCTGAACAAAAGGGTTAAGACTGGTGTTAAGGTGCCAAAATGTATGACTAAGAGGACATGTCACAAGGGATCCTGATGCTGTACTCACAAGTTCTCCTGTCATGACTCAGGAGATCGATTATGTTATTTCTAGGGCCATGGTCCTTTGCATTACATAATCTGACTTTGAGAAGCAAATACTTGATAGAAAAAAAACACTACAAAATGTCTCTTGTCTTCATGGGTAAAATGATAAAAAAAGCAATTCCAAATGCCCAGATGCTCCCACTTGGCTTCAGCTGTGACTCCAAAAGAGCCCAGTTCTCTTGTACACCCTGTCTCATGCCTGCCAGTTCCTTGAAGGTATCTCAGACAGCTACGGTGGCACTATACACACCTGTCTGGCACCTAAACTCTTCCAGTGCTCCCAGAGAATATACTTCCCTAAAAAGCTGGTTTCCTATCCACCACTATCAGGAAAAGAAGGAAGAGAGCATCAATACAAACCTCTGGTGAGCTGCTATTTTGTGGTTCTTGAAATGGAAACTCAAAGGCTTTCTTCAAATAGGAATTGACCATAGAGAATCCTCCCATATGGACTTGGGAAAACTCTATGGTGTATGAAAAAAAAATGGAGAAAAAATCAAATTAAGCCATTCAAGATTCTTAGGAATATGGAAAATAAAAGTGTCACCAAGAATCTTCAAGGATATCCTTTACCTTCACTGAAAAAATACAGAAGAGAAGGGAATTACGTTTTTATTAGGAGGTAGCAAATACAGAAGTCACTCTCTAGTTTAAAAGACTAGACAAGATTCGAGTGTCATTGTTTTCACAATATTTAAAACCAAAGCAGAACCCAGAAAGTTGATCTTCATTATGCTAAGTCAAGAAAACGAAGCTGGCTAAAGGAAATTATACCCTTGTTCTGCTTGCTCTTGGCAAACTTACGAAAAAAGAGGTGATTTAACAAATGTAAAGAAGGGAATATAATGGAAATTTCTTGCAAGACCTATAATACATCCCCTTGTCATGAAAATAACATTCAAATCAGGTCCACATTTCGTTCCCAACATATCCATGACTTAGATGAGAAAAGGAAGCGTGAGAAAATTCACATTTTTGTGATTTTTTTCCAGACACAGTAAGTGGCATTTCTGTGAACCTAGGAGGACACAGAATACCAGAGCCAAGCTGAAGGCCACTAGAGAACAGTTATGGATGTCCATAAAGAGGACAAGTGTCTATAATTTCTACACAATTATCAGGATCAGTCATTCCCTATCCATAAAATAAATGTGCCAATAGTAGACCATACAATTATTTTAAGACAACTTTAAAATATGACAAATTATTATTTTCATCTTAGCATTTGATGCCCTATTTTCTTAACCTTGAAATTTCATATAGCAAATATTGCACTGTACTGGAGCACAAGCCTATACAAGTAATCACTGCTAATTTTTTTTAATTTATTTTAAAGCTTTATTAAAAAAAAAATCTTATTACGAATTTGAGTGAATTTCCACAGATTTTGGATGACTAAATGTCAAATGTCTTAGTCTTAGCTGCCCTGAGTTACCTTTATGGTCAATAAAGCGAGTGATTCACGGGAGAGATGTCACAGCCACCTAAATCATCTGCTAAAGGTGTTTATTCCTCCACAATGACTACAAAAGTTACTTAACTCACTTACAAGCTCATTTAAGTTACACTGGACAAAATACTACAGATTTTGCTCAAAATTTCTATTGAAGAGATAAAGACTGCGGCCTGTAGCTCCAGTTGGAATAAAGGAGTGGAATTCCACCCAAGTCAATCCCACTATGCCAGTCTGCAAGGCTGAGAGTCCAATCAGCACGTGTACACATGGATAAAAGATTTTTACTGAAAAGAAGAAGAAATCTGTGTCTGTTTTCATGAGCTAGTAAAGAAAGTCATGCTCAATTATGATAAAATGATAAGAAAGAAGAGAACACTACAGCTGCCTTCCTGCAGCTTCTCAGACAGTCTTCCACCTCAGTCAAGGTTGGACTTATAGATAAAATACTCAGAAAACACACTTTTACATATCTTGCTGTGTACTGGAGCAAGATCAGAAGAAATGACATGCTATAGTTATACAGAATAATTAAAATGATGACATCAGTGCTACAAAACTTGCTCTACAGAGAGAAAATACCTTGCCACGTCGTAGGCTATAAAACAAGGAATTTTTCTGGAATAGTTAAATGGTAAATTGTAAATGGTAAATGAAAACAGCCTTAAAATACATATAATTCAAAGAAAAAAAATGGATATAAAAGCTGAGGCTACCTCAGCAAGGGCAGAATATGGAGTTCTACTATACGTAGAATATCGAGGTAGCCCTCAGCATTTTCCATGGATATAGGACTGGAAGATAAGATGCAAAATCTGCATACGCTGTATTTTAACATAGAGATTATTGTCTTACAGCCATACTTGGGAAAAATCCATAGTCACGCTGAGAAGGGCGTATCTCTTCCTTGGATCGTAAGCGCTCCTTCAACCTTTGTACAACTCCGTGCTAAATATTGTTTACACCTCTCAATATAAAAGGCACAAGCTAAGCTGCTACAGTCCCGTTTTGATCTCCATCTACTTTGATAGCAGTGAAAACAGAAGAGTAAACCTTGGCTTATATATTATTAATACATACGAGTGAGATCAGACATAGGCCCATGGCAGTATCAAGCACACTGCTCCTACGTGAAATCATGTTGTGCCTTTGTAGCTTCGTAAGAAAAATCGAGTGAACCCTAACCCCCAATCCTCCCCTCCCCACTGAAATACGTCACTTTAAGCAATTGTAAGATCCAAATCAAAATATACCTAAATTCATTAAGAATTAAACAGAAATTGCTTGTTTATGAAGTTATAAAATTTAAACAATAATTAAGGCTCATAAATGAACGGTGAACATGGATAATCTGATTAGAGAAAACTCCAAATTATTAGACAGTTTGCAACTAAAATATAAAAATACGATACACCATGTCAAATTACACTCGCAAATTACATTTGCATGCAATCCAATCAACAGTCTAGAACCAACCATTTAAACCGTGCAATTCAAATGTTTATTTTAGCTTGCCAAGTTGGGGTATTTTCCAAAAATAAGCACTCAGATGAACTTTAAAAAGCAAAGGGCTTAGCAGAGAGGAAAAAAAAAAACAACTTTCTTATGTAGGCCAAAAGAAATCTGCAGTTGTATATACCTCAGTTAGGAAAGTAAAAATGTGCTGAGTAGAAATTTCAAGGCTAAAAACCATTTTCAAAATTGCAGTAACTGCTTTCAAAATATCTTCAACGTCAATATCTGCTCAAATATTTGTCCAAATATTCTATTTGTAAATGAATTCTAAGGACCCACATGTTGATCGTGTTCAAAACCTGAGAAATCATTTATGAAATTATCTAAGCACTCCGGAGAGAAATATGGTTATTTTCATATTCAGAGCTTGTTTTCACTTAGAGGCACCATGAGAAATGTTTTCTATTGTTTTCGGACTCTTAAGAGGGACACCCATTACATTTTAGGGTTTTTATGGCGTGATTAAATTAAATAGCATATGCTTTTGAGACAACACCCTAAGAAATAAAGGAAATTCACTTCAGAATTTGCACACAGATAGATAAACTTACTCCACTGTTGTGATTGCAAACTTACCCCCATCACAGCTCCCTGCTTCCCCGACCGCATCACATGTTAATGCCTGTGCAGGAATGAACAACGTACTGCCTAACCACACAGAAATCCAAACTGAACTCCTGCAAACATTTCCTTTCCACCCAGTATCAATTTGTAATTTACTGCGGGGTACCGCGGAATTGTTGAATAGATGGATATATTTTTTAAGGATTTGGAAAGACAGGGTTGCTGTTTTTACAATACCATCTGATGGAGACAGTTGCCACAAAAATCACTAACAAATCGTATGAAAAGGTTTCAGCACCTCAAATGCTAAATCACAACAGCATCTTACCCTCTATTTAACCAGAGTAGCTTTCAAAAGGTTCACTGATGTAGTAAAAATCATCTTGCTATGAAACCAATTTAATATCAAGTAACCCAAGTTCATTTCTATAACCAAAACGACCAGTTATTTTCTAGTAATCTCTAATCAAAATGCCACGATGTACAGTTAAAATGCAAACAGATTCCTGTCAAAAATGCTTTTCATTAATGTTGTTTCTTCCTTTCCTTCAGCAAATAAGAATTAGGGAAACGTACTTCTGCAGCATGCCAGAAATTGCACATCTTACAGGCTGAACAGGCTAATCTGTAAGGATAGTATATAATACTTACTCTAAGTGAAGACGATCCATAAAAATCTACGCTTTACAGTTACTTTCTGAAATAATAATGCTGATTGTCACAGCAGAAGGAGTATAATCCAACCACATCCAGGCCTAATAGGCAGCATGCTAGGATTTGTTCCTATGAAATCAGAAATAAGGGACCTGTCTCCCTGAAAATCCAGGCACCCTTGGAGGAAACAAACAATGGATTGTTAGCTCCTTAATTTTATTGAAATGATAAGACTTCCACGCTTCAGTCAGCACAGATTGGGGTTTTTTTTAATCCAGGTATGAGAAATGAGCAGATTTTTTCACAACTTACAGCAAACAGGTACTGTAACTACAAACTGAAGTTTCTATATCCAGTGTCACCAGTTCAAATCCAGCTCTGTCATCTTCAAACATCCCTCACTTGGCAGAAGTCAATATTCTTCCATCTCTGATTTCCTCTAACAGTAGAAAATTCCGTAATTTCATATGATCTCTAGTAAGATTCACTGGAAGAAATGTTTCAGAGCAGTAGCAAAATAACCATGCTCTTGTTTCTTTTTTTTTATTGCCCTTCAGACGTAGTCTGGGCGTCTTCGGCTTGCCCTGCTGGTCTTCAGTGTTGTCACTAATAGCTGGGAGATGGAGCTAGGACAGCACGAAGCAGCAAAAATAAATAGTGTTGCTTTAAGAACATACTTACTTTTATATTAGGATGTCACAACTTTCTCTCTACTCTTACTTCATTGCTGGGTCAGATGAAATCTTTAAGGAGGTTCCATTAAAAGTTCGTGTCTGTAGCACGTATGAGAGAAACGCTGAAATTCCCATCCTGAACATATTCCAAAGGAGGACAGATTTGGTTTTAAAGCACGTTCATGTCGCCGAAAACTTTTTTTTTGTTGCAAAAAATGAAAATTGTCCCTTTTATTTAGGTCTTCCCTCTGTAATCTTCCAAGTTACTCGAATCCCTTACAGTTTAATCAGACATACAAAGAAAAAAAAAAATAAATCAATTATCGTATTTCCCATATGTATAAACTGACATTGTGAAGGCTTCATTAAAGAAGTCTTTTATTTCTCTTATCACTGGTAACTGAACGTCATTTAATATAGCACCACTTTCAAACAGCCCAAGAGACTTAAAAAGCTATCTAAGTTTGAAAACCAAAAAGTTCTGAGTTTTTCTGTACCCCAGGACGGTTTTCTTTCCTGAAGCTCAAGCCGAGAAAGCAGACAAAAGAAGCTGATTTGACTGAGCCGTGCCAAGTCTTGCCTTTTTTTCTTTCCTCCGCTCTCTCGCTCGCTCTCTCTCTCGCTCGCTCGCTCCCAGCATGGCAACCTTCCCGAGCAGTCTTGGCGGAGCTCCAGCCTGTGCCAGTCTGTCTGAGTTCTTGTTTTCCAAAAGATGCTCTTTGCGAATCAATTAATATATTTAAAAACAGGAAACTGTGGGTCAGTAACCAAATCTTGGCACCAACAACCGCTTCTTCTGCCAAATCGGCTTATAGATTTCATGGTTTCCTACCTTTTACAATGGATATAACATTTTTGCTCACTGATCGTGGAGCACTGGAAGCCATTCACTGTTCGCAGCGATAAGGAATCTGTTCTCTAAAAATGTCCGCATGCGACACATGAACAACCTGCAGTAAATCAAGATTCTTTTGAAGGCGGGCGTATGTGTAATTTTAATAAGAAGCAAATTCTCCTTAAAATAATACGTTTTCATTCTCTCCTCCTGAGAATCATGGGAAGATGCCAGGAGCAGGAGACGTATAGATTTGAATTAAGATCACATTTGAAAGTCACGCACGTTTTAACTTTCTAAACTCCAGTTTGAAAACTACTCGGTCTTATCCATTCCACCATTGTTAAAAATCAGCTGAAAATCCTAAGCCTGATCCCAGCTAATACACAAAAAAAAACCTTCAGCAATCTCCAGGCATCCGTAGATGCCAATGATGTCATCTGTTAATTCAAAAGCACAAGTTCTCCTCGTGGTATCCACGGCAGAAATGGCTCGGCGTTAACTTCGGCGGAAAAATCTTTGCTAGGTTGCAAGACTTTTAAGGATGGCAAATTATATCTGGAGCTTCATTCACGTCTCAAAATGATGAGAATTCATATGAGGAGAATTACAGGAATAAACTTTCTTTTATCTTCCAGCTATTTGCCAAGGCAAAATGCCAACTTTTTTTAAATATATGCATTAAATTAATAAGCAAAATAAATTAGGCAGGAAAAAAAAACTTCCCTAAGTGTATAATTTTATAAGTTTATGAATACTACTGTTTTTTTGTTAAGAGAGCCAATTTGAGTCCCAGATGTTTTGGGGATAAGCTGTTATTTGGGACTTAATGATAGAATCTTCCCAAAGGTTTGAGTCGGGAATAAAGTTTACTTGGAAAAAAAAAAAAGGTAAAATAATTCTTCCTCCCAGCACTCTAGGCTTCAGTCCAGGGCTAGACTTGCCCGGAACATAGTGGGGGCTCACACACCCAGAGCTCACTGAGATACCCGTCTGCAGATATCAACATTTCAGGTCTGAAACCAGAGCTAAATCCCAAGCTCCAGCTATTTCATCAAGAAACGAATTGCCCAGTAGCCTTCAAATACCTAAAACAGGGTATCAAAAGTGAGGACAGAAATTGGTCTGTGTAACTACCATGAACAGGATAAGAAATCAAACCAGTTAAACCAGAACAATAAGGATCAAGATTAAGACAAAACTTTCTAAAGATAACAACTGCTATGTTCTGTGAGAGACCATGTTATCTTAACTGCTGAGGGTTTTTGAAAAATAGGTTAATAATCTGACCTTCAAACAGGTAGATAAATTAGACATCCTCCCACGTTTCCCCTTGTCTAGTTTCCAGTGACTGTAACAGCCCTACCCATGGTTTTCCCAATAGCCTCCGGACACCAGAAGAAACATCATGAACTTCAAAATCACTTTTTGCCTCAAAACCTTGCACATCCTATCATTTCAGTTAGCACCTAGCATTGTTATGACAGGCCAACTGGGGGAAAAAACACACCTAGGTATCATTTTTCTATTTCTTTTCTTTATGCATTTAACAGAAACCTCAACTCTATCAGGTTTCCTTCACTGAAAGACCATCAGGCACCAACATGGGAACAAAAAGATCTCCTAGAAAGCACTGCCAGTGGAATTACCTCTGCAAGACTGCACTACTTCAGCGGTCACTGGTAGACACTCATCTTTTATTTAGTTGTCCTTCCAAAACTATATGTATTGACAACAGTTTGAAACAACAGTTTCAACAAATTGAAATACTTTTTGGTTGTATTCCAAAAAAATATAGATCATTCCAACAGAGATGAACAATTTTAACTATTCCTTCATTACTCTCACTGAAAGTAAGGCAGAAAAAACAACTATATTCCCTAACAGCCAAACACTCTCCTGAAAAGAGCCTTGCTAATGGGGTGAGGGGACATACTTTACCTCTCTAGAAACACTATTCCAAATACAGTGGATCTCAGTTGCAGAAATAATGACACTCTTCCTCTCTTAAAGCATTTTTTTCAACTGTGCAGTTTACTGCAGCTCTCCTAATCCCTTCTCTCTCCTCTTAGATACTCCCTACTTGCAGTTCTGCTCCACTCCACTGAAATCGCTGCTGCCACCCTCAGTGACACCTTCCAAGCTGCACCTTCTTCCAGTTTGAGCCGTCAAAATCTTTCAATGCAACTGATTGCTCCTTCTTCCCAGAAATAAATTTCCAGCCCAGATCAATCCAGTGTCCCACTTATTCCAGTATCCTTCAAATAGGAAGAAAATCCCAAACTTTCTCTACAACTTCTTTTACGGGACTTTTTTTTTCCTGTTCTCAGACTGTTTTTCACCTTTATTCCACCACTACCTTCCCTAATTTGCTTTTTTCTGCATTGTCATCTGGGTCTCACACAGTTCTGATGTCACTCCTTTCTTGCACTAAGACTGTGGCCTTATCCCTGGGAGGCTGCAATAGTTCAGTAGCCAAATCTCAGGGAATGTGACCCATTCTAATGACATCAGCCTATGTAGTAGGAACTCTTGTCAAGTCTTTTTTAACTTGAACATATTTCCCATGAACATTCTCAGATCTCCTACTATCCTCCTGATATTTCTTTGATGTTATTCTCTTCCAATGCACAAAATGCAGAAGGAGTTGAATTCCTCACCTCCAAGGACTCTCGTATCCATCTCCAGTCCAAATTTGACCATCTTAGTTGTTGACAGAATGTTGTTACAGAACAACATGTAGGTCTGTCCGTCAACACTATCTACACCCCCATGTTCATAGAAAAATCCACAAATTTATTCTTTTGCAATATCTTAGATAACACTTTGATCTTTCTTTTATGAAGCAGGAAAAATTTAGTATTTATCCGTGCCTTGGTCACTGCTCAAATCAAATTATTTTTCCCATCTTCTATATATTCCACCTTGATGTCGCTATATTTTGTTCATATAAGATTCTCCCAACAAAGCTTCCTGATGTCTTCTTATTCTGCCTGTCTCACAAAAGTAGGATACCTGGATAACTGTCAAATGAGCATGATTTCCTACATCAAAAAGGTGAAACATGACAAATAGAAAATGTACAAATAGAAGATGGAACCCTGGGAGGACAGGCTGAGAGAGATGGGGGGGTTCAGCCTGCAGAAGGCTCTGGGGAGACCTTCTTGTGGCCTTCCAGTACTTCAAGGGGCCTGTCAGAAAGATGGGGACAGACTTTTGAGCAGGGTGTGTTGGGACTGGACAAGAAGTGATGGGTTTAAATTAAAAGAGGGAGATTGAGCCTGGAGAGAAGGAATGACATTTTTTACTCTGAGGGTGGTGAGAGGCTAGCCCAGGCTGCCCGGAGAGGTGGTGGCTGCCCCATCCCTGTCCCCATTGCAGGGGAGGTTGGATGGGGCTCTGAGCACCCTGCTCTGGTTGCAGATG
>JANHFX010025264.1:0-17218 GCA_027560015.1 Chloroceryle amazona
CCCTGCACTTGCTCTTGTTGAACCTCATGAGATTCACCTGGGCCCACCTCTCCAGCTTGTCCAGGTCCCTCTGGATGGGATGACATCCCATCCCTCTGGTGTATTGACATCACCACTCAGCTTGGTGTCATCTGTGAACTTGCTGATGGTGCACTAAATCCTGCTGTCTAGATCACTGATAAAAATGTTAAACAAGACAGGCCCCAGTACAGACCCCTGGACACCACTAGTCAATGCTCTCCATCTGGACCTTGAGCCACTGACCACTGGTTTCTCTTATGTGTGTTATGCACTGTAGTCAAAATACCAAGATAAAATGGCAAATAGAAAGGTCCATTGCAACATGCCGTAATATGTGTGTTTCAAGTTCTGTCAAATGAGGTAAATCCCAATTAAAGCATCCTTTTGTTGAGATATGAAACATCCAAGCTGGCAGAATGACCATTTTTAGATAATGTTCACTTCGATTCCATAAGAAGACAAGCTTTGTGTCTGTCTTGTCCTTTCTTGCTTCCTCTTTGATGTTTTATCTAAATTATTGGTCAGCCTTGATCAAATTCTAAAAATAAGAAGTGGTCTAAAAGTTCTTACAAGTAGAAAGAAAATCAGAAATTTCCAAGCAGAAAAAAAGAACTTTATTTTCTTTTTTTTTTTGTAGAAATAGCAAGTAGATCTTTCCTTGTGAGTATTTGGAGATTATAAAAGCTGATACAAAAGAGCTAGCTGGCCAAGCACAATAGACAGACAGCTGCTCTAGTTAACACGAGTCACTCAAGATAAGACCAGTACATAGTATCTCTTTGCTATATATCTAAGCCAGGTTTTGCAGTGTTGTTATCGAAGAGTAATATGTGGAAAGAAGATCTGATATTAGAGAATTTTTGTGCTCATTATTTCTCTTATTCATAAATGATTTTAGTTATTCATTCTCCTATGTAGTGCTAATATAGATCTGGATTCAATTCTTTCTACTTGCAGGCATAGTTTAAATGCAAGTATATTAGAAGATACTAGCTGTACAATACTAGGACTATGTTTTGGATGTGAGATAAAAACAGTGCACATAATACAGGGAAATTTTAGTTGTTGCTAAGCTGTCCTTACACAGCATCAAAGCTTTTTCTGCTTCTCAGATTGGCCCACTAGTGAGTAGGCTGAGGGTGCACAAGAAATTGGGAGGGGACAAAACTTGGACAGCTGATCTCAATAGTTCTAAGGTATATTCCATAAAAGATGATGCCACAATGAGCAAAAAAAGCTGAACTGACAGAATATATCAGCTATAATTCTTTCTATATAAACTAAAAATATTACTCACAAAGAATACTGTCTGAAAATTAAAAGGCAGTTCTTCTGTGGTTTCCAGGTGATAAATAAGTAATTTTATTAGTCACAGTGACAAAAGTGCACACACTTGGGACATCTTTGTTTTGCATACAAGAAAGTAGGTTTGCATGGATACACTAGTATCTACATAAAGTGATTTTTTTTTTGAATCTAAGGTTCTGAGTGAAATTCTGTAAAATGGTGATTTGTGAAAATCACAGATTAGCAGAAAAGCTAAAATGAATTTATTTATTCTTATCGTTTCACATAATTTCTCCATAAAGAGACAGACTAAAGTAATGAGGTTACAAGACATAAAAATCACACAGGCCAAGGATGATAGCTATGGTCAAATGATTTTCTCATCAGTGTTAGAGTACATATACAAAGGTTTTGGCCATTTTGTTCCCAGCTGGCAGTTACCAATAACATCTGGGCCATTAACACCAGAATTACTAATCTAGAGAATTGTTCTATCACTTCCAGCTAATACTGGACTCCAATTAGCCCTCTTCCGAGACCACCTGCAAAAATGTCTAACAGCTTCAAATATCCAAATGTTACAGATTGTGGAAGATTACATGAATAAAAAATAAGATACTTGGAATATTCTGTAGGTTCTGGGTTATGAATCATTTCCTTCATTAATCATTTAGCAAATGACTGTGGTAACCATTTACTTAAGGACAAAACCCAGTTTTATCAAACAGAATTTTCCTGACTGCCTATCATTACCACTTTCCCTCATTCTCTTGCTATGTTTTTTAAGGTTTTCATGTGTTTAGTTTTAAACTAAATGTAAATATACTGAAACCAGAGTCGTGAATTTTGAAGCATCACCACCACAGGGTCTAGAGCCTTCCTTTCTCCTAGAAATACTTAGTAATTAAGATAAAAATGTGACAACACAGTAGTAGCTCCTGCCTGTCAGTGGCACCACTGGCCTACTCCTCTTGGAATGCATTTCCTCAGATAACATAGCTGTCTATGTTAAATCTGAACTGGACATTTTTTCTTTCTTTGAGAAATTTGATATAAGCACACAATCATAGATATGTTAAACCCCACGATAAGTGGAGGAGTCAATAAAAGTGTTTTCTTCCTGAAGGTATTGTGTCTGTACTTATCCTAACTTTGGGATTTTGCAGCCTTGATCATCCCACCCTTGGTTTATCTCTTCTTTTTTTTTTTTTTTTTCCTGGTAATTTTATCCTCATTCCACCTGAATCACCTGACTATCAAAAGGAAGTAGATATCCATTCAGCTGTGTCTTACAGTTTATGTGCACCTAGATTTCTTCTCTATCTCTTTGGTTGGCCAGTAGGCTCAATAAAACATTTTAAGGAGCGATGAAAATCATTGGACTGAATGAGGGATAAAAATTTCATGATCTTGTGTTTACTTATAGATATCCTAATGTTAATCCTGATATCAATGTTTGCCTATACTTATCAGGCAATTAATGAACTCAGTCGAAACTTAGCACATGTGGGAGTTGTGGACCAGGAATGGATAAACTTAACAACACTTTTATCTTGATATTTTTTCTTAAAAGAGATTCCTTATTATCTCTTTCTCTTCCACTTCAATACAACTTGAAAGGTTCCCAGTTGCATAAGGCTCAGACAATTACATGAAAGCTGCAGAGTAATTTAGTTTCACCTAAATAGTGAAGCTACATAACATGTCTCTCCCTCTGAAATAACAAGGTACTTACACTTTGAACTTGAGACTTGAGTGAAGCAGAACATCATGCTGAGAATTTCAATTCCTGTAATTTGATTTCAGAAGAGTACATTCATTTCATTTGCAAGTGTACAAAAGAGAGAACACTGCAGTCAATTATGGTCAGATGTGGAGGAATTTGTTTTGAGTGGTGAGATAAACTGCATGATGATTCCAATGTGCATGAGAGACACGTACAGTACCATGTTACCAGATGTCGTGGGGGAAAAAAAAAAAAGATTCAGTGACAAAAAATGAAAACATGTATGTAGAAAAAACAAATACAGTTCTCATCTCTGAGGCATCCTATCTGGACATTCTGCTATACAATGGGATAAGAAAACTCCCATTGTTCAATAAATTAAATTTCTGTTAACTAATAATGAAGACAGCCACAGCTGTCAGCAAACAGGGAGAAAATTTTCTTTGCTAAAAAGAGTTTACATGCCTCATCAGTGAAAATAATTTTATCCAACTTGTGAATCAAAACATTTATGACTTTAAACTGGTAGGCATACTTAAATGGCTTCACATTTCTTTATTTTCACAAATTTGGATATTTGAGGTAGTTTTGTTATTTTACTGATGTCTGGAATGTATTATTACAAACAACAGAAACGCAACAGTAAAAAAGAAATTTCAAGCCGAGATAAATGGATGGAGCTTTACCAAATCCTTTGTTAGCACACTGATTTACCAGCTGTAAACCTGGCTTTTTATATAGACAGCATATCTGCAGCAAGGCAAAAGAATTTGTATGAGAAGGTCAAGTACTTTAACTAATGACTGGCTTCTCACTAGCTTGCTTCATTACTTTGGCACATAGATTCCCACAGGAATCAGGGCCCTATCTTTCTGAACAAAATTATTTTGAAGATGGACAATACAGTGTCTCAACATTAATTGACTGGTTCTATAATCAGTCAAATTATAGCATGAATTGTATTAATATTAATTACAGTGGAGAAAGATGACCTTGTGCCAATATTTAAAGTCTGAGTTAAGGAGATTCAAATGTATTTTCCATCTTTGCCACTGATTTTCTGTGTACCCTTGAGCAAGTCATGAGCATATGCTCCATTTACCATACATTGTGCTTGGTTAACTTACCAAGATTTTCCTGTCTCACATTGATGCTTCAAAGAAGCAATCTGTTTGCAGGACTTGGAAACCATTCATGTAAAGATATCACAGAACTAATAAGATTACATTGCTTTATAGCTATATTGCACCCATGTACCACTGTGTGTGAGAAGTGTGGGACATCTGCCAGTTAATGTCCCCAAAAAGTTCCTACAGCTGAGGATATTTCAATAACATCTTTGAGTCTCTCTTTAGAAAGATGAAAAGTGAATTAACTGAACTTAGAATGGTTAGGAAACAAAAACTGAGAAAAGGGAAGAGGAAGGGTGAGGCAGATGAAAGTGCTCTGTGTTCATATAATTCATAGGTAGATATATGTCATACAGCAAAGTATCAAATATTGTCACTCTGCCATCTCTTTGTACCAACCATTTACATTCTCTAATTTCTACATCCGGAGTATGTCTCAGTTTAATGTAAGTACCAGGATATGAAACTGAAGGCATCCTGAGCTCTTCTTCAGTTACATCCTAATATGTGTCATAATTTTATCCTTTTAATTAAATCAGTGCTTGATTTTCTTAATCAATTTTTCCCTTTTGTTTTAAGTGGAAGGAAAGATGGGTGAAAGCCCTTCATTATAGCGGCAATTAACTTTTAGTAGCCTTTGTTGTTGAATTCCCTAGCAGTTAAAGAGGTAATTTATGTTGCTACAGCATATCAATTCCAGTTTTGGACTTGAGAGAGTGTATAGCAAAAATTGTACCTTCTCTATAAGAGCCCACATACGTCAGATAGGATGTAACAACTTCATTATATGGTACTTGGTGAGCACGAGAAGAATTACTAGTGTCCCCTGCAAATGTTTTGCAAATCTCAACAGAACAACACCTGAAAATGCCAGGAACAGACAGCTGAAAATTTAAACAGCTGCCTTCAGATGCCTTGATTATCTTGGGTCTTGTAATCCTTTATTTTTATTGAATATTAAATAACTATGAATAGAATTAGAAGCAAGAAATGACCTAAGATGTCCAAATATCTCTCACTGTGTGTCAAAATCCAGAGAAATTTTAGTTCTTCAGTGCAGAGGCAGACAGCTGAATTATCTCATGTAAAACAGGACATCCTTCCTAATATTACAAATAATGAAAGGAATGTGTCACATAGACTCTAAGAAAAAGACTATTTTTAAAGAATCCCTTTTTCAATTTGATATTCTCCTGGCCTGAATCACATGGCTTCATACTCTCTATGAAACATATAGTTACTTCATTCCTTTAAACATTAACAGATGATATCCTTGTAGATATGACAGTTGGCTTTGAAAATTCACGAAGTGAATTTCTATTTATTCTCCATGCTTAAGATACATTCTACATGTTAGTATTTACAGTAAAGTTATGCTTATTTGGAAACTATTCTTCACCTATTAGATTTACTGGATGCAACAGCAGTAAGAGTTTTAACTACAAGAATTAATTTTTTATTTTGCTAGAAATTAGAATATTTTTCAAATGTTCTCCAAATCAAGATGTTTCAGTAAAACAAGAAAGCATTTGGAACTAAACATAATTAAAAAGACATAGTGAACATAAATAATTATGGTGAAAAATCAGCTTCAAGATACAACTGAGGTGGCATAAAAATGTCAACATTTATTATACCTACTGCAACAGGGAACCAACAAAAACAACGGCAATATTTTAGTCATTCATAACTTCCTAAAATATGTGTCTTCTTGGCTGAGTGTTTCTATGCCTGGCCTCCATTTCAAAGGAAATATATTACAAAGTCATGAGATAGAGAAATCTTTACTCTTTTTCTGAATCATTAACAAAAAAGGACAAGGTCTTCAATGTTCATTGTGTTCCTGGAGGACATAGCAAAGTGACTTCTGAATTCTTGATATTGCAACTTAACATGAAGTATTCTGTAAATAACAGGACATCTGGTAAGTTTTAGAAATCTGAATATACAACAAAAGACATGTCCATATGAAAAATACCTGAGCTCATTGTGGTAGAAAACATTCGGTTATTCTATTGTGATGAGAGCCTTTTGCTCAGTTATCACTCCTACAAGTAGATCTATTGAAGTTTCTGAGTTAAATGGCAACAGAACACAACAGCAACCACAGCTAACCACTACTAGTGTTGGAGCAAAAGGAAGAGTTAATACATCCTTTCTCCTTCAACCTAGAAACACTAAATCCCATGTATTTCCCAATAGCATATGAAATTCTAAATTCACTGATTCTATAAATGTCAACAAACCTTAGTCAAAATATGGTCAGATTCAGATGTGTAACCTACAGTCAGTGAAATCCTTTAGTTTACTTTATGTGTTATGAACAAATTTTGGCCTGTTTCATTCCTTCTATACTACATATCAAGGACACAACATGTTAAATATGGATTTCACCTGCTCAACACTCTTGAGACCATGAATATTCTTTAAAGTTTGAGAGTTTGCATCTCTAACAAATCACTATCTTCAAATACTACTGTCCATTAGTAGTATGATGAACATAGAATTATCCCATTTTATATCTGATTTTCTAAAGGTTTCAGTGCAGAAGATATTTAAACAGAATATCTTGATGAGCTATTGTACTTGTATAGGTCTTTTATAATTCCTTATTTTATTTTATTTTATTTTTTTGTTGTATTTTTAGGAAGAATAATCCACAATGGAGAGGCTTAACAAACAATGACATTGATTATTATTATAATGTAGTAGAGAATGATAAATATGAGAAAGCTACTTCTTTTGCTCCCCAAAGTGCATAAATTGGTCAAAATTTTAACAAAAAAAAGTGAAACTACTTAATACAGGAAGTCTTCCTTTTAAAAATGGGATATGAGAGATATTTTTTTTTTTAATTTGAGTTTGTATATTATATTAAAACCAAAAACTGTGATGGCTCTAATATAGATTTTCTTTCTTGAGGTCGAGACCCCAGATCTCTTTTTACACAGTTGTAAATCTGGCATTACAGTGTTTATTTTTAACACAGATTAATGTGTAAGAAATATTTTCTAGTGAAAGATTTCCCTTTCTTCAAAATAAACATGTTTGATTGGAAAAATACAGGAACAAGTTACTCAGAGAGGTGGCAAAGTATTTCTCTTTGGAGACACTCAAAACACAACTGGACATGATCTTGAGCGACCTGCTCTAGTTAACCCTCCACCGATCAGGGGATTTGAACTAGAGGTCTCTTCCAGTCTCAACTATTTGGGGGTTCTATGAAGTGCAAAATTTGAGTTTTGTAGAAAAACATTAAAACAAGTTTATAAGCTACTGGTTCTTAGGCAGAAAGTGTGGGAGCCTTCTGAAGCACATTATCAATGAAAACTTAAATATTTTCATTATCGCAAATTTTTTTCACAAGTGAAACTTCTCCTTACTATCAGCATTTCTTGAGTTTTTACAATTTTTCTGCTTTTCCTAATTAGTTTTGGCCTCAAGGCCAAAGGCATTCACCTACAGTAACAGCAATGTATATACTCTGTGTGTATATATTTCATGTTCAATGTCTTTCTTCTATATCTGCAACTAAGCCTTCAAATAGTTATATGATTTCATTTTAATTTAATTAAATGTAAAATTTAGCAATGAGAAAAGAATCAATGAAAAAGGAGAAATTGCAGGAAAAAGGTGGGTATAATGGTGTCTCTCTTACCTACTCTTTGATGATACTATGCACAAGAACACTTAATTCTGGAAGTACCTTTTGGCTGAATCACTGATATTTATTAACAAAAATTAATATTATTAAAAAGCAAGGATATTTTAAGAAATCATGTGAATGACCATAGTCTCTACAACTCTACTTCTGCCTCATTCATTCACACCAATTAAATGATACTATGGTGCTTTGATGAAGTTATATTCCACTATGTCTTAAGGAATAAATTGTTCCTTCCAAACAAACTGTACTGGTTTAGTCAATAAAAATGAGGAACACTACAGGATCGACAGTCTGGAAAAGTGCCATCTTAATCAAAAACCAAACTAATTAGAAGAATAATGTTATTAAATGTTACTGTAGGGCTTTCATTTTTTATTCTCAGTTACCTTTACTTCAACAAGATACAAGAGAGATACATTATTTTGTAAAAGTTTGTCCCATTTTTTTTAATGCACCATTTACAAAAGAAGGAAAAATCTCAGTCATTACACATAATATTAAACCATCTCATGATCCATTTCCAAAGCAAAGTGTTCCACTGAGTCTTCAGTCAGGAGAAGTTACCAAACTCACAGTGCCTGCTATCTAATTATCCTAGGAAATATTATTTCATCTCTATTTGGAAATGTGCACCCTGCCAATTAAAAGAACATACCTTCCTTCTGTTTATACCACTGCCCTTAATTAGAAGTTTTGATGCTTTTCAAGGGAGATCATACAGCAGCCCATCTGTTTAGGCAGAGGTTTATTTAACATTGCATATGTAAGGTCTGGATAACTACAGTCATATGACTACCAAACAGCAATTGCCTTAGTCAAATATCTCCTGTGTCCTTGAGCGACTTCAGATGATTGAGTTCCTTTTGGTACCTTTCTATTTATTGCAGTTCAGGAAAAAACAAAGACTTTAGTTTATATTTCTTTACTCATAACTGCCATTATATATATTAATGCTTGTTAGCTAACTAATTGACCTTGGTTGCTAATTTAGTTAAATATATGACTAGGATTAAACTGTTAGAATTTAATTACTAAACTAAAATTCATGAAGAAATGGAAAAGCTTGCTCTTCTACCCTTTATTTCACATACCAGCAATAGGAGCAACAGTTCTATCACTATTATTTTGCATAAATGTTGCTTTTGTGACAAGCTTTCAATGCTATACTTCCATTGTCTGAGATAGACAGAACTCATATCATCTGTGAGTCACACACTGTTTTTGAACTCAGTCTTGTTTTATAGAACCAACCAGTGTGCTAGATTTTTTTACAAGTGGGGGAAAAAAGAAATAGACCAGTTATCTATTGATTAAATGTGAGCACACCGAGCCACTGTGTACAGAGGAAATGGAGTCAAAAGGGTAGATGATCCCAGAGTAGCTTATTTCATTTTTTTAGGATGTTTTTTTCTGCCCTTCAAAAACCCAAACCATAGCACAGCAACATACTTTCCAAGATTTTTTCATAAAGTATCTCTCAATGACTTAATATTTATGCTAAAAAAAGTCATGCATTAGAGGAAAATATATAAAAGCTGAAATTAAATTATTTCTCTGAGTTGGTTATCAGCATAGTTCAATGCCCTCAGTGCCTCCACTTTTTAAAATTTCTCTAACATGAATGTTAATCTAATATATTATTATTAAAATATATTTATTTAAAATGTAATATCATACTTTTAGAAAGTCAAGCTGGGAATTCTAAAAATGGACAAAAAGACTTATATGTAAAGGATAACAGCATCTTCACATATGCATCGTTCTAGCTCTGTGAATTTTGAATCAACTAGACTATCAAAGCTACATTTCTGGAATCAGAAACAGGCCATTTTTTATTAATACAAATAAAACTCATTCTGTCTTTGGAAAATGATTCTATAAGGACCAAATTATGTAAACATACACTTCCGCTCCTCCAGGTTTTGGCTTAATTAACTTTTCCCCATGCCCTTCACTGATAATTATCCTCTGTTCCCTTTATGGAAACAAGGGTTCTCTGCAAATTGTAGTTCAAGATTGTAGGGAACATTATGATTGAGTCTGTGTTTTAACAATTATTTAACAAAACATGCAAAAACTTTTAGGCGATCAATCCAGATTTACTAATTTTCTAGTATCTGCATTTGTGTTTTGTTGCTTGCATTCACTATTATAGTTGCCCTCCCATTTATATCTATACAATCTAGATGACTCCTGGTCATCTCTGAGGAATTATTTTGTTCTATAAGTGGATATATGATAATGCACAGTTATCTAAGATTCCAATCTGTTAAAGAACAGTTCTTCATTCTGGATTGCATATGGTCCAATAATCACTAGTACAAATAAAAATGAGGGAGGCATCATGGTTCCAGAATAAACAATTTGGACTAGAGAAGTCCAGTGCTACCCAGAGATGTATACATCAAAACAAAACCCTGCAGTCAGCAACATCATGATACCTGTGACAGACTCTTTTGCTGAATGTTTGATAGAATGTCGACCAATGAACAGATATAAGTAATCAAATCATGCCAAAAGTGAATTTTAAATTGTTGTGTTCAGCCCTTGTCAGAGTATTTCTCCATACAGGGGAATTTAGGATTTTAGAATCCCTTAAACTATAATCAGAAAACCAGACCATTACATTAACTGGAACAAATGTTAAGTGACCTATTTGGTCACTCACTTTTTTTTTGAAATTATAAACTACTGCAGTAGAGCAAACAAACTGACACCCAAAACTTACATCCTTAGATAAGGTTAGACCAAGAGTTTGTCCTTTGACTGTGGGGTGCACTGTTTTGGGAATGTCCCTCAGGGGCACCACTGCTAACCCCTGATATTCTGTTATTTTGAAAACACCCTATAAATTTGACATCTAGGATGTATAACTGTGGGAACAGAAGGGCAAATACAATGCTAAAATAAGAGACAGAAATAAAAATTATATATTTAAAGATATGGAAGATAAATTAAACAAAAATATTCACAAGAAAGGTTATGCACATGATAAGTTTTTGTTGTAAAATAATGATATCAGGAGTTTCTATACTGCAGTCAAATGTTATGAAAATTATCTATGAGAGTGCAGAATGAACTAATTCTCCAAAAAGCCTCTCAGCATATAATACTTCTGCAGGCCTCAGCATGGTGGAGCAGTCTGCAGTGTAGACATAGCCTAGGTCTGCTTATACACTCAGGATTCACCAGTTCTGATGTCCCTCTTGTGACTGTTGCTTTAGATTCCATTTACCTTTACAGAGCGATGTCCTTTTTACTGAAATATCTATATTCTTCTATTATCAAATACATTAAGCCCATATTACAAATAAATGAAGTGCTCAAGGTGAAAAATGAAAACATTAAGAGAAATATTTCATTAATAACCTAATAATGTTTTGCACTGCAGTCACTTGGCTGCTTGTCAGGATGATTCTTATATCAAGAAGTTACATCCTGCCTCCTGTTATTGAGGTAGTTCCCTTCTGCTCCCTCTATATTTCTTCCCTCTTGATAGTGATTACATTCTCTTCCAATTACCTCAGTATCAGCTTAAAAATACATCACTATTTTACCTCCTTTGGAATGAGCTACACTGAAAAGCCTAAGAAAGAAACCTACACTGACAGGAAGACCAGGTGTTTCTGTCAAGCTTTTTCTGTGAAATATTTTCAGTTTCAGCAGAGCAAAAACCTAGCCATTTAAGCCTATATACTTTTTTCCCTTATTTATTTTTAGAATGAGTGAAGATAAGGAATTGGTTTCCAAGCCATGTCTTACTATGAAATTAATCTCTAGTTTATTCAGAAAGACAACACAAAAAGAGAAATAGGTGTTACTGTAAAAGAAGTAGGAAGATTCTAAATAGAGGTGCACCTTACGCATCTTTTCAGTTTGAAAGGTTTTTATAAACTCTAGTGTGGGCACAAAAATGTTTAGACAAGTCATCATTTCCTCCTTCAAGGATTATCAAAGGAAAAAAAAGGAATGAAGAGCTGTTACAGAATTTCAGCCAGATCCACTAAGTTTGTCCTTCTTGTCACGGTCACGGGACAACACACCATTTTTAATTATGATACTTTCTTCTCTTTACAAATTATATACATATTACTCTCCTCTGAGATTACCTGCTAATTCAGTGCTACATTTTTCCAAGATGATCACTTTTACTGCATTTACTATATTACATTACTTTGAATACAATGCAAACTTTGATCTCTGAACAGTTACAGGCATTTCTTCCAAAGGTTTTGGTTTTATTTGTCCTACCACCCCTGGCCCTGCAGATCCATTTATAGAGTGAGAAGTAGTGTGCTTCACTTCAGGAACATCCACAATCATCTGAAATGCCCATTGCTGCTTTCTTGAGATTTTTTTTTTTTTTTTATTCAGCCCCTTCCCTCCCCAAAGGAAATAATTCAGTGTTAATGAAGTCTAATGTAAGACCTGGGAGTACTGGTTGATTACCGTCTGAACACAGCAGTGTGTCCAGGTAGCACAGAAGGCCAACAGCATTTTGGCTTGTATTAGGAATAATGTGGCCAGCAGGTCTAGGGATGTAATTCTGCCCCTGTACTGGGCACTGGTGAGGCCTCACCTCGAGTCCTGTGTGCAGTTCTGGGACCCTCACTTCAAGAAGGATATTGAGGTGCTGGAGGAAGTCCAGAAGAGAGCAACAAGGCGGATGAAGGGACTGGAGGGAAACTCTTATGAGGAGAGGCTGAGGGAGCTGGGGTTGTTCAGACTGGAGGAGACTCAGGGGGAACCTCATTACTCTGTACAACTACCTGAAGGGAAGTTGTAGTCAGGCTGGGGCTGGGCTCTTCTCCAAGGCAACTAGTGACAGGACAAGAGGGCATGGCCTGAAGCTGCACCAGGAGAGGTTTAGGTTGGAGTTTAGGAAGCACTTCCTCATGGAAAGGGTGATTAGACACTGGAATGGACTGCCCAGGGAGGTGGTAGAGTCACCATCCCTGGAAGTGTTTAAGGAAAGATGGGATGTGGTGCTTAGTGACATGGTCTAGATGATGTCATGATATTGGGTCATAGGCTGATGATCTTGGAGGTCTATTCCAACCTCAGAAATTCTGTGATTCTGTGATGTACATACATGTAGGAATGTGGATTTTTTTCCTCAGTCTTTACTGGCAACCTCTCTTCTCACACCTCCCAAATGGATGTGCTGCAAGATGGCAGCCAGAGAGGCACATTTCTTCCCACTGTAAGAGAAGATTAGTTTCATGACCACTTGAGGAAGCTGAGCATATGTAAGTCTGTGGGAGTTGATGAGAGACATCTCAGAATCCTGAGGAAATTGCCAAGCCACTCTCCACATTACTTGAAAAGTCATGTCAGTCAGGAGAAGTCCCTGGTCAATGGAAGGGACTTTAAAAAAGGGCAGAAAGGATGACCGTGGGAACTACTTTACTGTCAACCTCACTTCTGTGGCTGGGAATATCATGAAGGATAAAGATGTGATTCAAGACAGTCAACATGTCTACACCAAGGGCAAGTAATGCCTGACCAGGCTATTGACTTTCTATGATGGAGTGACTACATCAGTGGACAAGGGAAAAGCTACACATCATGTATCTGGAATTCTGTACAGCTTTTGACATGGTACCCCACATCATCCTTCTCTCTAAATTGGAGACATATGGATTTGATGGGTGGCTTGTTCAGTGGGTAAGATGGTCACATCCACAGGATGTGTCAATGGCTCAGTGTTCAGATAGAGATCAATGACAAGTGGTGTCCCTCAGGGGTCCATACTAGGACCAGTGCTGTTCATTATATTCATCAATGACATAGATAGTGGGATCAAGTGCATCTTCAGTGAGTTTGCAGCTGACTTAAAGCTACATGGTGCAATCAACGCACTGGAGGAATGAATCCAGAGACACCTGGACAAGATTGAGAAGTGGACCCATGGGAATCTCGTAAGGTTCAACAAGGCCAAATGCAGGATCCTGCACCTGAGTCAGCTCAGCCCCTCGTATCAATACAGGCTCAGGAATGAAGAGATTGAGAGCAACCCTGCAGAGAAAGACTTACATCTACTAGTGGATGAAGAGCTGGACAGGAGTCAGTAATGTGCACTCACAGACCAGAAGGCCAACTATATCCTGGGCTAGATTAAAAGAAGTGTGACCACCAGGTCAAGGGAGGTAATTCTTCCCCTCTAATCCACTCTTGTGAGACATTGCCTGGAGTATTGTGTCCAGCACTGGGACTCCCAGCAGAAGACATGAACCTGTTGGAGGATTCCGGAGGAGAGCCACAAAAATGATCAGAAGGCTGGAACACCTCTGCTATGTAGAAAGGCTGAGAGAGTTGGGGTTGCTCAGTATGGAGAAGCTTCAGGCAGACCTTATAATGCCCCTTCAATACTTAAAGGGGGCCTATAAGAAAGGTAGAGACAGGGTTTTTTTTTCAGGGCCTGTTGCAACAGGTCAAGGTGTAATGCTTTTAAACTAAAAGCAGGTAGATTTAAGCTAGATATAAGGAAGGGCTGGGGAGAGGGCTGCATTATATAATCTTTAAAGGTCCCTTTCAACCCAAGCCATTCTGTGATTCTATGATTCTATTTTTCCCTCATGTGTGTCAGTGGGATGTCTGACCTCTCATTCCAGTATTCAGAATAATAAAGTAAAAAACAATAATCAAACCCCCTTTTAATCAATGCTGTTATTGGAGAAAAACTAGAAAGAAATTGATTCATATACTTTCCTAACATTATCTCTACAGACCTATAAACAGAAACATTTTCTTTTTTACACTCTCACTGACAGCCTTTCAGGAAAGTTACTTACTCCTGTAGTGATACTATCTACTAATTTTACGCACCTCAGTACACATTTGGCCTCTCAGACTGCCTGAACTTGTTCTAGTAAAAGAATCTCACTGACTATCTATGCCTATTGTGTCCTTTTTTTTTTTATATTTTAAATGTATTTGGTTTACTCGATGCCATCATTATTTTAAATCAGATACTCAAGAGAAGGATGGTTTGCCAGTGATGCAACTAAATAACTGAATACATCATACACCACCCCTCAAGATGACCTTTTCAAAATACTGGTGTTTTATTCCTGTTGAGCCACATCATATGCTAGAACTGGATACACAGTACTACAAATATGAGCAGTAATTCACATAAATAAAAGCATCTTTAAGACTTCCATGGTGGCTCCTGTTTATCTTTCCTAACCCCTGCTGGCAAAATGCTTATCACATCTTCGCTTGAGCACTGTTAACTGAATGCACAGAGTTTTAGTATGATGCACAAGATATCCTAACTGCTCACGAATATCAAAATGAGCTACAAAGCTTAGGATAAAAGGTGGGTTATGTTTTTAAAAAGATGCTTTTGGTAATTACTTTCCAACTGTATGAGTAGATAATCAACAAAGTACAAAATAGGATATCCTATGTCCAAGAAATCAATGCAGATCTTTCCAATCCCTTGGGACAATGGAAGCTCCTCGCATATTCATCACAAGGTGGAAAAAATGTCAAATTGATAAGCTGTGACCTAAGACGGGTTCATGGAGTGTGTTACACTACCAGAACCATCCAGCAGCTTTTCCCATACACCAGGAATCCTTGTGCCAGGTGCTGTAGATAAGCAAACTATCAACCAGTCCAAAGCGTTGTGCTCTTTGGCCAGGGAATCAAAAATAAGCTGAATATAAGCATTGTAAGGGAGGTCAAAATCTGCTTGTAGGATTGCACTGGTGGGTCTGAGAAGCAGTCTTGATTATTTAGCTCCTTGATTATTTTTTTTTTTATATTCATCTCATACAGAGAAGATGAATTTCACAAAGTAACCTCCAGAAAGCATTGTTTTGAAGCAGGAATGGCAGACTACCCCCCTGCTTTTTTCATTACTTCCTGATCTGTTTTTTCTCTCTCTGTTTTACTGAAGGTAATAAATGTACATTGAACTAACTGAAGGGTAGTACACAAGGAATTCTCCCTTTGTATTTAATTTGTGACACTATTAATGCAAAGTGATTGAGTTTTAAACTGAATGATAGTGTTTCTGTGGTAAAATTACATAGTCAAGACTAGGTTTCACCTCATTTTTGTTTGTTTGCTTGTTTTCTTTATATCAAGAAGTAAAGTTTTGAGACATTTTATCCGATGCTTCATAACTATCAGAAAATTCATCTTTGTTCTTTCAGGATTCCAAATTGTTCTACATATCCCCAGCATACACACCTACATGCATTCATGTTAAATTCTACATAAATACATAGAGCTACACAAATACATGCACTTTTAACCTAAAACAATGAAAGAAGAGAAGGGATATTACTGCTTCTTATAAATGAACACAAAATCTAAACACAAGTAATGAAGATGTTTCCAAGTGAAAAAGAAATGTTGGTAAAGAAAAATGGATAAAAATTATTTACTGAAAAAAAACCCTTTACTAAATTTCAGATGGTGCCATGTGAAACTGTAAAAGTTTTGCCAGATGTGGAGAATTGTACCTTTGAGAGGCTAGTGCAAGAGTTGCTGGCACCAGTCAATTTACAGTGCTGAGTAATTACAAATCAAATACAGAAGGAAGTATATTTTGGTGAAACTATGATAGTGACTTGTTAGGGGGATAACAGAGATTACTCCAAACATCTTATTTTCAGAGGTAAGCAGGCAAAGATTCGTTTATTGTAGTTGGGGAAAAAAATGGCCTAAACTGATATCCATATTTCCTGAGATAGCTTAAATGCATGACTGCACATATCAAATCCATTTATTTCAGAATCGGTTTTTCCATGTCTGTTATAGTAATGTTTGACAATGAGCTGCAGTTAGTGGGTAAGAGTCTGATCCTTTGGCAATGAAATGTAGTTCAAGCATATCCCTGTTAACTCCCTTACCTCTTGTCCAAAGGGTTGGTTGAAGAAGATGTCAAAGAAAGGCACTATGGGACTAATCTAGACTTTTATCTAGATTTGTGTCTGTTAAATTATGAAACAGTACCCAGAAAGCATCTATAATATGAATAAGATTGCAAATAAGATTTCTTGTAACAATAAAATTGTCCCTGTCCTTGTTGTACTAAAGTGCATGTACTTGGTTGGGTCTGTTCCTGGGAGCTAAACATGGACTTTTGGAGACTTGGATGGGAGACCACCAGGGAATTTTAAATATCAAGAGCACAAGCCAGGAATTCAGGACTGAAGTCTAGATGACAAAAAGCGAACAAGTAAAGGAACTACATTTAGTCTGGCTGTTGCTACTGAAAATTGAAGAACTATCCCACCACATACAATACATCAGAATGTCAGCTGAGGTGTTTTCTGTACATCATAAGGTAAGGATGAACCCTGTCATCTTTTGATCTTACCCAAAGCTACAGCTCAATGTCCTTATAACAAAAGTGGGAGATGGCAG
>JANHFX010025264.1:17318-52424 GCA_027560015.1 Chloroceryle amazona
GGCAGCCACAGGAAAGATCCTTTGACAACACACTGGCTCTCTGGGTTTTCAGAATCTCAGCATATCTCAGCCTCCTTTATAAAATGCCATGTAAGATGATATGCACTAGTTTTATCTACACAAAGTGTCTTCTCTGGTCTCAACTGCAAAATGAAATTTGTTTGAGCAATGATCCATCCTGGATAAATTTCTGTGTCAGTAGCCAACCACAAGAATAATTTTGACTGATAAGTCTGAATCAGCACAAAGACTGAATGCGAAAACTGAATGTGAATTTAGATAAAAGATCCACTATTTAATTTCAAAAATTTAAGTGGTGTTCCTTGCACAAAATATATTCATGCAAATATATGCTTGCACATTATATATATTTGTGTATACTCATAGCCATATTATGGATGTATTTTCCCATTGCAGTAGCTTCCTTATTAAAGTCATTTCTGTAGCTTTCAAAATTCTATCAGAATCCTGGTTGACCATTTACACCAACTTCTTGCTTTGTTTTGTTTATAAATCTCTAAGGTAAACTGTTGACTTCAGATTTTGATTGGAGGAGGTTTGAGAGTTGTTGTTAATATAGAAATCATTAGAAAGACCAATTATGGTTCATTACTCATTTTTAGCACATACATTTTCTGATTTTTGATCACAGAGAGTTTGTAAAAAGAGAATAAAAGACCTTTGAATATGTTCCTTGGTGGTACATTGTAAACGTCAATTATTTGTTCCCAGAAACTTTTTTTTTAATAGAGAAGTGAAATCTCTTTTAAATGGAGCATGATTCAGAAACCCCTACTAGAAAGGTATTAAACATTCTTTCATTAATAACAGTAATCTGGAATCCCAGTGTGCACTGTCACTTTAAAATGTGGATCTGAAGATTTTTATTTTTTTTTTCCCCACAGTCCATCATTAAGCTGAAGTAATTTTATAGCTGCAATGTTATAGCCACCACCTCTTCCTGAGAGGGAGGAGGACAGCATGCTGTTAGTTCACAGCCGTCACTCACAAACCTGCCTGCAAAGCAATTGGATAAAACCATTAGTCTGTAATACTTAAAATTTCTTCCCCTGTAATTTTCAGTAGATTTGCTTTTTTTGTCTTCCACAATACAGTAACCCACCTCAACCAGTTCATGGTATAACTATGGCATGAAGAGAAAACCAGACAATTGTCTTTCTGAGGCAGAAAAGCAATTTTGTTTTTCATCTGAACTTTCCTTCTATCACACACAGAGACTGGTGGATTCTCTCTCATACTTAATGACTTCTGACAGCCACTGATCTCGGAGGGAAGACCTTGATAACAGTTTTCCTCTCTCCAAAAATGCTAGTTTTCTCAGGCAGGCAAGAGTTCACAGAGAAGCTGGCAGGCTTCTTCTGCTTTGCAATCATATTTTGTAAAGTACAATCATCCAACATACTTGAAAAATCTTAACTTCCCCCCTCAAAATTCAGTCCTAGCTCTCAGTGTCAGAGGGGTGTTGTCCCTTTGAAAAAGAGGATGATTTTACTTTTGACCAGCAGCAGTAGTGTGTAAGTGAGAGCAAGAGGAGAGGTGGCCTGTGAGTTGATATGTTGACATTTTCCTATACGTGTCTGCAACAAAAGTTATTCTGTTTTTAAATCCAAACTATATCCTTGCTAAATTCCTCCCATAAAGAGCTTGCTTTTGTAAAAAGGAGCACATTTCTGCTATCATGTATATAACGCAGAGAAATTAACTCCTGTAAATACCTTATGAAAATCCTTATGTCTTATACCATTTTCTTTCTACCACGTTTGTCTCAATTTCTAGCTTCAGTGAAGATAGAATGAGGGAAGAGAGAGAATAAGAATGGTAAGGGGGGTGGGGGGCATCAGTAGTTTAAAATGCAGACAAATCTGCCTTTTCTGCTTGATGGCCTGTAACATTTCCATGTAGTGTACTTTGCATGGCAGAATAGCTACTAGTAATAGAATTTCTCACAGTAGAGGTTAATTACTTTTCAGCTACAGCAAAATAAATTTCCTGTCAAGCCCAGTGACAGGAATATGCCACTGTCACCATTTTTACCTGCAGTTTTAATTCACTGTTAATATTTGACACTAGCTTGAATTCAGAGGGCTGATCTTCTGAGCAGTAGGGTTTCCCAAAGGAATAGCAGAGACTGGCAGTAATATAGTATCAAGATACGTGGAAAGGAGTACATCTTGCCTCTCCCCCAGTGCACTGCAAAGATTAACTGACCTTTCTCTCATTTTAAAGAACAGAAGAGTACCTCAAACTTGATGAAATAAAAATGACATGGTAAGCTGCACCTTAAAATACAGGGTAGAAGAGTGAGGTGGCATATCTGATTTAACCTTGTGCTAAGCAAACCTACACAACATAACAAACATCTGACTTCTCTATTCAGATGTGATTTTTTTTCTGGGTTTTAAAAGTCCACTTTTGGAGCCTGATAATTTTGTTGTAAAAGCCAAACTCAGTGGATGAGACACTTTTTGTGGTAGTTAATGATAGAACTCATTTCTCCTAATTGCCTCCATATTCATCAAATTAGTTTTCACATTTCTTTGTCTTGAAATAAATGTCTTCTGCACAGATAATAATGCTATTTATCAAGTATTGGTGTGATATGCACATTCCCACTCTTATCTTTAACTAATAAGAAGTTCTAAGCAATGTCACGTTAGTAATCACAGAATCATTGAATGCTTTGGGTTGGAAGGGACCTTTAAAGATTATTTAGCCCAATCCCCCTGCAGTGAGCAGGGACATCTTTAACTAGACCAGGCTGATCACAGACCCATCCAGCCTGAACCTGAATGCCTCCAAGGATGGGGGAATGTCCTGGTTTGATTGAGAGTAGAACTAATTGTGTACAGCTATTTTACTTTTCATCTCAGTTCTTCTAACTGCACTTTCTGAAGTTAGTAGCATGCTTTCACAGACAGTGTCTGCTTCTGATAGTGATGACACACCATGTTTAGAGTTACTACGAAGAATTGGTGTGTAGGTCAAGGACACTGATGGATCTTGTCTACTACATTGTGACGTGCACCTACAGGGAGGAGCAGAAAGGACAGGTGACCCCAAACTGACCAGCAAGGCATTCCATCACATATACAATATATTCAGTATAAAGCTGAGGGATCATGAGGGTCAAGTTTTGTTCGGTTCTTCAGCTTCCAGCTTCTTGCTCACTTCTTCCATGGCTGGCATCCTAGGAGGACTCTGTCTGTTCTGCCTTTGATCCCAAACTGTGTGTTCCTGAATCCGGTACCAGAAACCAGTTCCTGAACACAGTGCCCATCTGCCACTGGGCCCAGTCTGGGACTTTCCCCAGGCCTACTCCATGGTGTCAATTGTGACAGTGACATAATTGCCTTTGGGGGGCAGGGGGGGTTGGTTTGATACTGTTTTTATATATACTTGTATCTATTTCATTTTTATTATTATTATTTTCATTAAAGCTGTTCTAATTTCCTTTTCTAATTGCTAAGTCTCTCTCCCTTATTCCCTTTCTCTTCCTTTTGGGGAGGGAGGGGAATTAACAGAGAATGTCTGCTATAGGTCTAGCAGGCTGCCCTGACCCTAAACCGTGACAGATTTATTGGCACCCAGTGTTGAGCACAAACGCATCACCCTGAGATTAAGTGTCTCAATGCTCATGGCCAAGTGAGTTAGCCATGCTCATTCAATCCAGCTGCACTGGTGGATGGGGGAGCAATAAGATACCACCTCTCTGGGCAACCCCTTCCAGTGTTTCACTGCCCTCATTGTAAAAAATTTATGTCTTACATTTAGTCTAAATCTACCCTCTTTTATTTTAAAACCATTACCCCTTGTCCCTGCTAAAAAGGCTCTGCCAAAAATATCTTTACCATCTTTTTTATAAGACCCCTTTAAGTATTGAAAGGCCACAATAAGCTTTGTGAAAAATCTCTATTAGTGAAATGTCAGCTCTTTTGTAGTAGGTTCATAACAATATTAAAACAGCACCTTCTGCTCAGAAAATATTTCCATGGTGTAATTTCAACTCTTCACAAAAAAAAAGCCCGAGGCAGCACAGTGGAGCTCTTACCTGTGCCACCAAAATGTTCACACTATCATCATTCAGCATTGCCAATATATGATTTGGTTTTCACTTAAGTATGCATTGACAACTCCTAAAATAATGAACTATTCTTAATCTGCATTTTGTGCTGCCTGGTTTTCATTTTGTTGTCAAACATTGCTGTTAGCATTTATATAGAAACAAAATGTCAGTGCCTATCTTCCAGTGCCTATATGGCTTGGAAACTTAATTCTGGCCTGTGAAAATTTTATGAAGCCTTAAACAGAAAACTATAACATCACACAGAAATTAAACAACATGACCAAATAAGCTCTTAAGAAATCAAGACTTAACTGTGGAAATACATTGAATTCCACGTAAAATAGAACAGAAGTTATGTGAGCTTCTTACAGATGTAGGCATGTAGGTTTTTTTAGTTGCTTTTTTTCATTTTACTCCTTAAGTTTCCTCTATGGCAACTGTTCAAAGTAGAAAACTACTAAAGAGAGTCATGATCTGAACTTGCATTGTGATAAGTTTAACCTTGCCGTACCTGGAAGATCAGGCAAAGCTTCCCAAGAGATCCCAAGGTTGTTGAAAATAATTGCCTATGGCTAAAGTAATCCATTATGAAATCAGTTAAATGCATTGTGTTGTCATCTACAGATCAGTGCAATTTAAATATGTTGCTTTCATATTTTGCTATTTTCACAAATTTTAAATTGAGAATACAGCTAGTACATGTAATAGTTGTAAGGGAATCAGGAGGAGGCACTAAATCCCTTGTTTACCACACTGGGTATCTAAAATCGAGAAAAGCATAGCAGTTTGTTTAAGAAAACAGGAAATATCAGAGACAGAGAATTAGCTTTGGCACCTGTTTTATAGCTGTGGGACTATAAGAATCAAGAGGAAGAAAAATCGGTATTTGTGGCTTAGAAAACATTTTTTTTTCATTCTGCAGATTTCTCACAGATAATATAGCATGCTACAAAATTATTAACAAGAAACACTATCTTCTAATCTTGACTGTCTTAAAAACATCAGCAAAGAATGACATTTATCATTAAATTTCTTATTAAAGCTTGTAAGAAAGAGCACACAGCAGTGCATCTTGGAAGTCATAGCTGTGAAGAAAAGCACTTTCTACTACTTTTTCACTGATTGTGGCTAATGTTAAAATAATTACTGGTAAAAGGTCTCCCTGCTGTTTGATTGCCAAGTTCCACAGTTCAAATGATTTCAGGTTCTTCCCTATTTAAAACTTTGGTTGGCTTAGTTCAGGCTATTTAATGTGTCTCTTTGCATGTTTTCAAAATCCCTTAACACCTCAAGCTCCCTTTGTGAAGGAATTGGCAAAATCAAAGTCTTAATGAAGACACAATGTGAAGGAGCTTGCGAATTCCAGTGATTTTTTTTCTTTCTTTTAATAAAAAATAAAAAGTGTGGTTGTCTAGTTTCAACTGAAAATAAAGTAGAAATGTGCTGGCTGTGGTCTTTATGCATTGTGCTGGTTTACCACAATCATCCTCGTTACTGAGAGCAGTCTGGGAGCAACACTAACTCAGAAAGGGAGGGTGGCCAAAATCCTCCTTTAGAAAAACAGGTATCCACTGATTTGTTTCTGAAAGTGTTTTCCATTGAACCTTGAGGTTTGCTTTTTTTTTCCATCCTACTGCACTGGAAATTTTGATCTTAAAATTGTATAGCTTTTCAAGTTGCTTTTCTTTGAAACTTACTACTGCTGTTTCAAGTTAACTACCAAGAAAAGTGCAACAGGCTTACCAAAATGAATAAGATACAATATGAATCATTAAGCAAAGTCTACAAAGGATGTTTGTAATAATGCACAGATTTTGCATTAAGATTCATATGTGTTTAATTAAGGCATGTGATGCAAATATAATTCGCCCTCTCAGTTCCTCCAAAACTGTGGTGTGTGTCAGGATGATAATACAGGACACCACTGTTGAACAGGACACAAATGTTGAACATTTCCTTATTAAGGACACTACTGCTGTGACCATACTGCTTCTCAAAGGAATTCTTGCTAAAACAAGAAACATTTTTAAACCCCACTCACCTTCTTCCCCTCTCTAAAACTGTAGCTGTTGATAAATCTTATTCACAAATTGTATGTGTCTGGGCAAGGTTACCATTGTTCATTTCATTAGAAAAAATGGCACTATAATATGACTGGCTTATACTATAATACATAATTCCTCAGCATTTCGAACTGTAACTGTGTGGACAACCATGTACTTTGCAGCAGCTGTTATTTTTAGGTGAAATACCACCACCTATAGAATGCAATCAGGACTCCTGATATAATGTAAAGTGGAAATATATAGATAGCTGATTATTTTGTGTTAGGTTCAACCATTTTATTCTATCATCTGTCTTTTTTCATCACCTCCAGTATGATATCCTGGAATGGAATTCCTGACATGTAATAGAAAGCTGTGGTGAAAACATTAATATGTTCCCTAGTTCAAGTAGCCCATGTTGTCTCAGAAGAAAATAGAAAGTCTCCCAACCTTTTCATTTACTTCTGAGACAACAGGCTTGAGAGGAATTATTTTGCCAGCTGTTTTAGTTTGAAATTACAATGCCATGATTGGTTTCATTTCTGGGTCACCCATAGCAACCATTACTTGAAACCACAAGAACAATTCATGCTGCATCTAAAATTCTTTTGGGTTAAAGTCCAAGTGTTATAGTGTTATAATTTATCTCATTTATTTATTTATTTCAACAATCAAGTTCACTGCCTTGAAAATCCTGTTATTCCCTTCACTGTCTTTCTTTTTTCAAAACATAATTATGTGGGTGCTTGGCACTAAAATATCAATCTCTGCATCTAGTAAGAGATTAATCACTGCTCTGAGGTAATTCATGGCATGCACATACAATCAGTGGCTAGAATAGTATCTTCAGTGCAAATGTATTTTAGGCCAATACAGAAATCAACAGAACTGAATTCACTTTGGCCCAATGCATCAGATTTTATTCTGAGGTATCAAGTTACTTATACTATTGTTTGTAAGGGAAACTGCCTGAATCTTATTTAGGAGCATGCAGAACTAAATCTTAAGTTCCTTGCATCTTCCTATATATATGGGATCATCCATATATGTGAAACAGGGAAATGTTTAAATTAGTGTAATGAGCTGCCCTAGAAACAGATGTATAACTGACTTCTGCTCTTATGTTTGAATCCTGATGTTTTTCCCCAGAGGCTTTTTTTTTTAGGCAAAATAGTCAGCGTCTGTTCCTGCAGCTTAAGGCCTTGTGACATGGCAGAGCTGCGTGGCTTAATTCTCTTGCTCATGAGACAGGATGACTTTTTACATATTGTCTTTGGGGATCAGCCGCTCTGGTCTGCACTGTCTCAAACTATACTGAGGCACTGACAGCTGGCCACGAAGCCAAGTTGTGTTTAACAGTTAAACAGTACAGATGAAACTGATAACAGATAAAACTGATGTACAGATAAACCAGTGCAGACCGCTGCTCAAGTCTCCATATTGACCTTGCCTAATTTGCTAGGGAAGACACAGCCAACCAAGACCCACCTACTGGCCTCTATAAAGCAAAGGAAGATGGTAAGTAGGATGAAAGGAAAGAGAGACAGAAAAGCAGGGTAAATTTGGTCCTAAAGAGCATTTAGTGCTGCATGTCCAAGTAAGAGGAAATACATTATCATAGACCAATATTTCATCACAGACTCTTAATAAATTTTATCTGGAAACAGGGAAAGTGATTGGATTTCTCTCACAAAATGTTCTATGATAGAGGGTCACAGGAGTGATTTGACAACTAAGGGAGAAAAAGTAGGTCCAAGAAGAAAAGTAATACTAATATGTCTTCTTGTATAACATATTAGCTGATGTTAAACAGCATAGCTTGACACTAGAGAATGTGCTAACTGCTGGTATTAATTTATTAACATATATTTTTTGGTTTCTTCATGAGAACTTTAAATACTTAGAGCTTACATAGTACACTACTTGTCCCAAATTAACCTCGAGGAACATTAACTCTGGCTAATGCCTCCATTATTTCTTACCACTTATGTTGAGTTTTGTGAATACTCTAGTGAACTCATTCTCCTTTCTAAGTCCTTTACGTCTCTAAATACCATTGAGTATAATCAGCTATGGTGTAATTTTAAATGTCAAGGCCAAGGTCTATCAGGTATAATTTGTTCTTTTACTGAAATTTAGTTCTGTGATTTAGTTACATTGAGATTGTCCATTTCAAGCAATGTCCTCATGATAAGACACAAAGCTAATGTCAGCTCATGCTGAAGAAGAAAAAGATTTAACAATAACATAAAAAAGGAATTGATCAGCAGACCTCAACATAATTTCTTTTATTACATCAGCTGCCACAGTCTAGCTGTCCTATACAAACCATTTGACAAAGTTTGCCACTGTAGTTACTGCACTATTTATAGCTGCACTGTTTATTCCTCTACAGTTATAGCTGTGTCAGCACTTCAATTATAAACCTTATTTTCCAAAGATTTACTACTAAGCAACAGAAAAAATCAGCCTCAGCTGCAAGTTTGGATGTGAAGTGTTCTCAAGTGTACATGTGTAATTTGCACTTAGGTTATGATAGGTCAGACTCAGTGCCTACTGAATACTGAAGACAATGGAAAAAGTAAAAAGCTATCATGTATGTATAAAAAGCAACATTGTTCACCATAGCTAAAGAGTTTTGCAGGGAAAGAATTTTTTTTTTCTTATAATTTTGACTCTAATGTTGAAATTAATTTTTGCAGCAACAATCTTGATTTAGTATTACTGGCATAGCTGAAATACGAGTATATTAAGAGTTAAGTTCACCTACAGTAATGGACAGATATTGCACTATAAAGATTCACCACAACTGTGACTATAAAACCCACATCTCCAGATTACCCATTGCTCAGAACTGTGCATTTCAGGACTGAATATTTCAGTAATTGTCTTTCCATTCTTTTTTTTTTTTTTTCTATTTTTTACCACCTGGAGACATTTACAGGCAAAAATAATTTAATATTTGATCTTTTAACTGTATTTACAATGTTGAGAAACTGCTGAAAAGAAGACAAGATCTTTCATTATTTCATTCTGTTCAGTGTTCCATGAGTCATTACAAAACGTTTGAAAAGCATAAACACAAGCAGACACAAATATAAATGAATAAGCACATGAATAGAATTACCTTTTTTAAAAGATCTACCACGTGTCTACAGCAGAATTGTCTGCATTATTCATGAAAATAATTATTTGGCTAATTTTGACATTTTTCTTCATTATAATCCCAATTACTATCTCCCTTATCTGGAAACCAAATATCAGTAAATGGTTGAATGACATTTGACAAACTGTCTGAATTATATTTTCATTCAACTATTTTATGATTAATCTACAGGTGTAAGCTTTTTTTCACCTTGTCCCGTACAGTTGGAATTACTGTCCATTGAAATACTACTAAAAGTATATGTGCATGTGTTTCAATATGAAATATTTTATAAAATATAATGTAATTTGGATTGTTATTTGTCTTATTTTTGTGGAGAATTGGATCTTTGAAAGTACTGCTGAAACTACTTCTTTTTTCTTATGCTAAGTTCATACTATGAGGTATAATCAGGTACAAATGAAGCAATGAATGAAGTAGATCTCTGCAATTTCTGAACAGCATGATTCTGATCAATTACAAGTGAAAGATCATTTGTTCATGAACTACATGTGAAAGTAGACTACTTTACTGCAAGCATTATCCCTTGACAGTTCCCATATTGACTCCAAATGGGATATCTCTGTGTGGAGGTACATCAACAACAGGAATTTGTATCAGGTTCCCAAGACAGTCAAAAGCATTATGAGTCTCATAAAAATATGACCTCACTGACAGAGATCCAAAGCCACTGAAGAGTGCTGATTCTCTTCAGAAACAATCTTGCTCACTTTCCTCTAAGACTGTATTTGCAATTCATTTTGCTGGATATGTAGCTCCCTGAAATGTGCTGGAAACTCAACAGAAGTATAATGAAAAACATGAAAATAAACATATCCATTTCATGTTAATTGTAGAGATCTCCTTGAGAATTATTTTTGTTCCAATTACTGTCTCCAAGATATTTTAGCATAAAAATAGGTGAGTTAGAGCTCATCAAGGTTCATTACCAAGAATCCTGAATAGCTTCTAGAGAACACTGAGACTCTTTTCCTAAAACAGAAATGCATCCAACTGCATGTGGCTGAGTCAGTGGAAAGGTTCACATCAAGCTTTTCTGTGATCAGTATTTATTAACATGACTGAAAGATTTTTTTCCTTTCTCTCTCTGCCATTAATATAAAAAATATAATTTCTCCAGGAAAAAACAAAAACAAGAACAAACAAATCAAAACAAAACAACAAACAATCAAACAAACAAAAACAACAAACAAAAACATCTAAGCTTAAAATACTGTTTGAATCATTGCCCAGCTATGAAAAGACAGATGGACAGTCTTTAGGTCAGCACAGATTCCTTCTGTCACCACAGATTCCTTCAGTCACTGTATTTTTTTTCTTTATGTTGATATGACTCCATGATTGGCTCCAAGCTTTAACTTTTAGATCTTGTGTCACTTAGTATCACAGAATTAAAATTATTTACCTGAAGTTCCATTTATATCTTTATATAATGATTTTTCAGTAACACTGCATACAAAGAAATATCTTCTGTGTACCTGACAGGAAACTTGGAAGACAAATGGTCACTTAGAATTGTTAAAAGAAAGTGAAAGAATATTATGCAAAACAGCTATTCACAAAGGTTAAAGCAGTTGAATTTAGAACACTGAAGGCTATTGAATCATTATGGTGATGGATCATCTTTGCTATCTACAAATAATACACTGATCTTCTTGTCTAAAACAGTGAGTTTACTGTATTTAATCAGCAATACTGAAGAACACTAATCATCACCTCAAACAAAATTATGTTTCAAAAATCTATACACAAGAGAATAAAATTAAAAAAATGATAACTTTAATTTGGTGTTTTATCTTTGAAAAACAGAATATACAAATTCTTAAGTACTACATCCACAATGCAACATTTGTAGCATAGTCATGGTTTGATTTGTTTAGAAAGAAATCTGGGTCTTGTCCCAATTTAGGGACATTTCCAAGCAGTCAGTTTCTGAACTGAACTCTCCATGGCTCTCTGGCTGTGAAAAGGATACAGAGATGCACCAGATGGAGACGTGATGTGACGTGATTTTTTTGTCAAAAATATTTTAAGTATTAGAAAAAAAATATTCTAAGTATTTGAAGAGGTACCCTGAACCAATCTGATCTCTTTTTGGTCCACATTTAATGCCTCACAAATATAATATACTTTAAAACATAATTTCTATAAGCTGACCAGGGGTCTTCAGTAGCTTCTTTTAAGGAGAGCAAATATGAAAAATGTGTCAAGAAAAAGCTAATCATTGAGGTCATTAAAATGGGTAGAGTAGCCTGTACATTGCACACTACTGCTAACTCCATCCAAATTCCGAGACATTATACACTGTGATCCCCTTAAAAATACACTTTTCCCAGTTTTGGTAAAGCCGTGGCCAGGCTCCCCAGCTTGCACACACAGAATGAATTGATTAGGTAGCCACACACCCCAGAAACTCCAGAAAGATTAAGTACTTGGGAGCAAACTGGAAATTCGACCCTCAGATTTAAGAGGTGTGCAGTAAGATACTGGAGATACTGGTGTAGTATTGCTGCAACTGTGACTCATTAACTCTATGTTGGAAAAATTAAAAACTATTTGTCTGCATTATGATAACAGCTATTTGCTTGGAGTGTGGGTACTGATTGCTGGCAGGTCATTTGGTTGCTCAGAAACCCAAACTGTGCCTTTGGATTGTGCCAGTGGATGGGCACACATACATGTGAAGACCTGATATTGGGGGAACCCGAGACCACTTGTTAAAGAGATTTTGCATAGAGATGCAAAAGAGCCTGACTTCCCACAGGCCTTAAGAGCCCTGCGGCAAAAATTACATGACCACACTCGCAGAAAAACATTCTCCCTGCCATCCTCTATAGCTGTGTGATTTCTAAATTCTGTAAGATGCTCAGTGTTGAATTTTATTTTGAAAATCTCCATAAAGCTCTAGGGTTTAAACTTCACTAGGAAGAGTGTGGTTCCACATGTGGGATTTCTAATTAGACACAACTAAGAAATAACTTTATTACACACTTTATTAACTAGTCATTAAAATTTGTTTGGTTTAACTGCTTTAATTAAAAGCTACTGTTTTTCTCCTGAAGAAAAATATGTGGTTCCTGAAAACTCAGGAATCAGACGTGTCTGTAGTATAACTGGTAATTACACACCTTTCATGTAGCAATAAAAAACCCTTACTGTAACTTTCTGTCATATCACACTTAGATGGTGGAAAATTGTACTCCCAATGTAATGTAGTCACCAATAATTCAGTTTATGCTACCGAAGATGCTAAAATTTATATTATAGTCATGTAGGAAAACAATAATAAAAATGTGAATTTTTTTTTGTTTCTATAATTATCGTTCCTAAATTATATTTCAAATAATATTGTTTAGGCATATGATTCATGGTACTCAGCACTTACAATTAAGTACACTTTGCAAAATTAAATGCTTTGTAGAAACAGGATAGTAGTGGTTTATTAGAAATGAGAATGCTTATGAGTGCTGTAATACTTTATATATATATATTCAAAGTAATTCTTTGCTTTTTCAAAATTTCACAGCTTAGAGGTAGATTTTATTTTTTGACATCTAATATGTCCTAAATCAAAATGGTCTCAGCATCTAAGTTAACCTAACTGTTATTGACATATGCTGTGGGCTTTGACAAGCAAAATGATGAGATCTTAAGTAATAGATATATTCTCTCTGAAGAGCAGTTTATAGGGTTTGTCTATCTTCCAAGGAAAAATCATATAGCATAGTTAACTCATGATAGTGACATCTGCCTCTCACAAAAAAGCCAAGGGAATCTTGTAAAGGTCACAGTGCTAACTGGCAGGGTAACTGATTAAGACAAGCCTATTACATACTGTATTGCACACAACTGTATGTTTCAGTAAAGATTAAATGTGAGTCTTCACCTCAATGTGAGTATATTCAGTTATACTGGCAGAAAGAATTTTTATATAGGCAGTGCTGCCTTTCTTTTCTAGCAATGTCTGACAGTGAAGTGCGAAGTTCCGTGACATTTACATCACTTTGGTGGTGGTGGTGGTTTGGTTTTTTTTGGACAGGGGAAGTCAGATTTCTAGTGAATTAAAATTAAAAGTCATAAATAAATCTCATGGAAAACTTAACACCTAGGTGAGGAGTGGGCAAAGTGGGACATAGAGAAATTCTACCTTCTGCTCTTCCAATTCTTCTTTCTCAGCTTCAGAGACTTCACAGCTACCTCTCCTTCTGCTGCTTTAAACTATCTTAATTTCTGTGACATAACCTGTGTCTTACACAGGTAAGAACAGCTTCAGGTCAGTCAAGTATAAATAGGGTATGTCAGTCACTAGCTTATCTGTGGCAAGCCAGCTGGAGGGAGATGAGAAGTTGTAGTAAGGGTTTCATCCTGCCCATAGTGAAATGAAATGGATCACTTGTTATGTCCTTTTACCACATGACTAGGAATACTCAGTTGTTAAGCTTTGCACAAGGGTAATAAACCTGACCATTCCTTTTGATCAACATCTTTTAATCAGAGGAACAGAACAAATCTTGCATCTCATCATACTCTCAGTCATATCAAGGTACTTTTCTAGATAACAACAATATGATCTTGGACCTCTCTTTTACCTGTAACCAACAGTGAATATCCAGAGGCATAAATGGTGACAGATACAGAATACCCCTTAGTACTCTTCCCTACCCTTTATCCTATCCTCAGTGAACAAAAAGTTCACATCCTAGAAAAAGAAGAAAGCCCCATATTTTAGTTTTAAAATGAATTAACATTGTACTATTTCCACTGTCCCAATGGTAATGCTAAACAATAATGGCATGAAGAATCTGAAGAAAAAGGCTTCTAATGTTTTCATCTCCAAATATTTTTAATATTTTGCATGCTGTAAGGCAAGATAAGGCAAACTGCAAGTCTCTAAAGATGCATGTGCACTTTTTTCTACTAACACTGGAAACTTCTTATGAAATGTTACTATAACTATAGTAACAGAATGCAGTGTGGCAACTTCTGAAAAGAGAAGAAACAGCTCTGTCCCTGAGGATGGCACTGTCTGAAAAAATATTGTTATTACATACAGTAGAAGCTCTTTTACAAAGAAAGACAGGATTTGGCACATTGAGAGAGATTTTTGGAAGAAGAAGGGAAGAGTTGGCTTCATAAAGCCTAGAGTATTAAATACTTTAATATTATTTTCATCAGTCTGGGTCCTGTTCATATTAACTGCTTCAACTAGGCAAATATTGTTCTGGAGTTGCATATTTTTATACTAGTTATTTTAATTATATAGTATGCTGGAAATGTAGGCTGAGGCTTTCAGTTCCTTGTGCCAACATGTTTGTATAATTCTATATTTTATAAAAGAACAAAACAAAGATGTGGGTTTCTAAACATTTTGTTACATGACTCACCAGGCATAGTGCAATTTGGAGTAGTCTGGCCTGCCTGACACTGTTAATAAGTGTGGTAGTTCAAACTGTAGGGAGGAAAAAACTTTTTGTCTTGAGAAAATCCAGAACTATTTGTCTTTTTTTTTAACAGAATAACAGAATATTCATGGTTGGAAAGGACCTCCTAGATCACCGAGTCCAACCATACCCATAACAAAAATAAACTAAAAAAACCCCAAACACCTAAATAGCTAAACATTGGTGTCACGGTTTAGTGTCGGGGCGGCCCCTAGACCTAATAGACACTCTCTGTTAACCCCCCTCCCTCCCCAAAGGGGAAGAGAAAAGGAATAAGGGAGAGAGACTTAGTGATTAGATAACTAGAACAGCTTTAATGATGACAATAATAATAATAATAAAATAGAATATGTACAAATATATACAAAACCAATATTGAACCTCTGATGGTAATTACATCACCGTCACCGCTGATGTTGTAGAGCAGGTACCTGGGGTCCCAGGCCGGGCCCCACAGCAGACGGGAGCTGTGTTCAGGAGCTGGACTCTGCTACCAGATTCAGGAACATGGGATCAAAGGCAGAATGGACTGAGTCTCTTTGGATGTTCTTGGATGTTCTGGGGAAGCAGTCTAAGAGGAGAGAAGAGCCCTATGGAGGGAAAAAGCCCTATAGACCCTTTGGATCCCTCTGCTTTATTTACCCAATATGACGTCTATGGGATGGAATACCTCGTTGGTCAGTTTGGGGTCACCTGTCCTGTCCAATCCTCCCTGCAGGTGCTGCCTTTCACCTTCTACACCCCCCAGTGTGGTACAGAAGATCCAGCAGTGGCCTTGGTCTGCACACCAATCCTTAGTAGTAACTCTAAACATGGGGTGTTATCACTGCTAGCAGCAAACGCTGTCCATGAAAACAGGCTGCTAACTTCAGAAAGTGCTGTTAGTTAGAAGCACCGAGATGAAAAGTGAAATCACTGAACAGAATTAGTTCTGGTTTCACTCAAACTAGGACAACTGGTCATCAACATTTTGCCATTACTTGGTGATGGATGGTCTGAGCAATACTGAAACAGAAAAAGACAAAAAGAAAGAAAAAAACTGCCCATTTTTGAGAAGTTACTTACTGGGAAAGGTGGAGTACCTCTACTCCACCTACACCTTTCTGCAGAGAAGTAACCAGAATAGGATTACAGTAAATCTACAGCCGGAATTAGTTTTACAACAAAGACAAATCCAGGAGAAAGAGAAAAATTTTCCCTGTTGTTTGCCTGAGCCTGAGAAATGCAGCCGTTATCTATCAGGACTTCCTGAAGTCCCTGGTGAGATGAGGAAAAGATAAGACTGCAGTGCCCTGCAGTCTGCTTAATCCATTCACTAGATGACAATGACAAGCTCTAAGAAACAGGTCTGTGGTCTCTGTCTTTAGGGCACTGGTATCAGTTCCTGTCCTTAGGCTTTATTATGTTGGTAGACATTTTTAGCATGTGTCCTGGTTTGAGCTAGAACAGAACTAATTCTATTCAGTGATTTTACTTTTCAGCTGTCTCTTTCAAGTGCCTGCACTCTCTGAAGTTAATGGCATATTTCTGCAGACAGTGCCTGCTTCTAGAAGTGATAACATTTGATGTTTATAGTTACTAGTCTACAATTAGTACTACCATATAATTTCTAGTAAAAGCTTACATGAACCCAAAATTACAGCCTTCCTCTGCTACTGATCTTCCTTTTTTTTTTTTTTTTTTTTTTTTTTGTAAATAGTTGCAAAATGAAAGGCCATCTCTCTAAATAAGTGATGCTAGCTGAACTTAGAGGAACAGTTATAGAACTTTGGAACTCATTAAAAAGGTCACTTAATTTCCAAAGAAGCTCTCTCATTTTATGTTTGGAATTTGCTACTTTCTAAAAATGTAAGTTGATGAATTTTTAAAGTAACCACTGTTGATAGCTTTAATACACAGAACTTCTTTGACTTCAGTGGGACTAAAAGTAAAAAGGCAAACCTGCATTCTGAAAGATATTAAGTCAATAGACTTCACTTATTTGCTGTTGCAGTCCTGCTTACTCACTTTCAACCTCCAGGGAGGACCTCAACTGGGTTATGTTTTCAGGTATACTCTATGCAAATGAATGGGAATAAATGTACACATGTTTTAAAACAGGGATCAAATGTAGGGCTTCCAATAGTTAAGAATGGAAGATAAACACATGGAGCTGTAAACTAAATAAAGTTTGAGTGAAGCTACAAATCTAGTCACAAAATGAGCATTTTAAGGATGTAATACTATACGTTGAATGAATACACTGTGTGTGTTCTTCACTACTCTGTTTACTGCAGAAGGTATAATCTATCACTTCAATAGGGCCAAATTCTCTATGCACAGAAATGCCACAAAGATTTCAGTAGCATAGGTATTATTAGAGCAAGATTGGCCAGCTATAAAAGTCCATTACAGTTAAATGGAAAGGAAATCTAAAAAGTGACATTTTAATTTAAGAAGAGTGGTACATTCGGTGATTAAGGAAAAAAATAAATAGTTATGTACTTTTTATAACTCAGTTTGGGCAAGTATCAGTTCTTTGATAACTAGAAAGAAGAATGTGCTTGTTTGAAGATTTAGATTTCCATCTTAATTTGTGAGATTAGGTTTCCAGATTTTTACATGCAAATTTCCACAATGTTTACAAGGCATTTCTGGAAAAAAAAAAAGAAAAATCCATGGAAAAAAAAAAAGTAGATTCTCTAATGTTTTTAAGTTTTCATTGGGGAAAATTAAGAGGAGTCCTACATAGAAATAACCTTTATTCTTGTTGGATTTCAAATGCATTGAATTTAAGATACTCCTGTTTCTTTTCGCAAGACCATTTGCCCTCAAACAGAGTAATTTCAGAAATTTCCTTTCTCAAGCAGGAACACTTCAGTTTCAAAAAAACAAAACCTTTCTTAAAAACTCTAGGAAGTCTAATAATGTACTATTTCTGAAGAGTCACACACTATTTCTGAAGAGTCACACACTATTTCTGAAGTCACACATGTCCCCAGTTTCAGAGATGTCTCTACACATTTTAGCTACCAAGATCTATTCAACAACAACAGTTAGAAAACTTCTCTTTGATGGAAATTTCAATTCATGTCATCAGTAGCAAGCAACACGCTTTGCCAAATGGATACAGACTCCCACCAGAAGGGCAGAATATAAATTTTTATTCTTTCATATGTTTACCTTCACCAAATAAGGATTCAAAAATGGTTAATTCGTATAATTTGTACATTGAAGACTTTTTCTCATGCATCTGGCAAAGAGATCAAGTCGTAGTATACTAATTTCACCCATATAATGTGACAAGTCTTAAACAACATGATGATCAACAGTTTCTCTCTGTTTGCCTTACTTTTGGCAAAGTGCTCAGTCCTGCTCCTTTTAATCTATATAGCAGTCCACTAATGAGTACACGAGTGGTTTTGGCTCTGTTTTCTGTAATGCACTAACACTGAGAGTTTTACATCTCTTTTTCATCAAAGGTCAACAGTTTCAGTCTCCCTTGCTGGGAAGAAAAATGGAATTAATTTAACTCAAAAATGCTAATTGGAAAGAGATTCTCTGTTCTGAATACAACATCCCTGCACATTTGAACATGATAACTATGCATGTGTGACAAATTTTTCATAAAATAAAAATTGTCACTGTAAGCAAGAGGAATAATAATAATAATAATAAAGGACCAGAGGAATTCTGGTCCATTTCAGAATGTCCTCTGACTGGGGAAAAGGATAAGCCTGAGCTTTTCCATTTTAGATTAATTCTTGCACAAGGAAGCTATTCTCTAATGTTAAGTGGCTATAGAAACTCTTTTCCCTAAAAATATCAACTAACTCCAATTTTTAGAAACTATAAAAGAAAGTAAAACAGACAAGATAAAGCATGATATGAATAGTTTTCTGAGTGTCTTTTTTTTTTTTTTTTTTTTCATTTATTTTCACAGTTTCAGAGTGATGTGACATAAGCATACATACTCACCTGATTCTATTGTCTGCCAAGGAAACTTCTCAAAGGAATCTTATTTCTATATGCATCACTTAGTTAAAGAAAACTAATGGGAAATCTTTTAATATAGTAAATCCAATGCTACTACTAGGATCTCTGAGACTTGTTTGACACAATTCATGATAGCTCAATTATTTGATCATAACTTTATGAATAATATCCAAGGTAATAGTACGAAGCTGTCAAAACTGAAAGAAGAATTGTTGTCAGGTGAGCAAACAGCATTGCTCACACATAAGCATACACCTTCATCTCTCCTTCAATGGATCTTTCTCATTCTTTCAAATAACTGTAAAGCAAAAAATGTAACACTGATACACTGCACCTCTGCTTGACATAAATGAGAGAAAGCAGTTCTGAGCACAGGATTTGGATGCAATTTCCTGATGCAAATTTGGACTCCAGTTGTTGCCAGCTTGCAAGTTAAAATTCAGAATCGGAATATTACTTATGGCATCTACAAAGACATACAAAAAAATGTCTGGTTTGGACTGTTTATGTTTTTCTTTGTGCCTTTGCACTTCACTTAATTATATCCTACTTTTGTTCTTGAGAAAAGTATACACCTAACAAAAACAGTAGCAAAATAATTGCTTCTGGATGAACTTTAGTAGAATAATAACATGAGCTCATGTCTTCTGCAAAACTGTTGACAATAATTAATGACACCAAACAGGTTTTTCTCTTGTATCTGTTAGAACAATTAAAGTAAATACTGTGGTGCATTACTTTAAAACTTAACAGTTGGATTTAATATTGGCATCATATCCACTGAAACCAAAAATCAGAAAGAATATTCTACATATAGTTCACAAATATATCCATATACACCTATATGCATAGAACACATGTATATGTATATAGAATATATATCCATATATGGAGATAAATTTCTACGTATATATTCTACAGATATTAATCTTTAAAAAGCATAACTTCATCTTGCACATATATGCGCAATTCATGCAGTAAGCACCTTGGATGTAGTTTGTGCAGGTGTCTTGCAAAAAGGAGCAAGACACATTTGTAGTGAGATCATCTCAGTTTCCAACCCAGTACATCAGGTCGAAAGAACTAAATCACAGACCTCTCCAAAAGGCTTAATAACATCATGTTTGAAGTCAGAAGTCAGAATGTCAAGAGGTCTTCAGAGAATCACTTTCACTATGTAAGCATTACAGGTGCTGTATGTTTTTAAACATTATTTACATTATATAGTACAATGGATGTTTAGCCAGATGTTGTTACAAAGAATAATCAACGACTGCATTACTAATCACCACTTCTAATGGCATAAAACACTCCAGCAGCTGTCACATTTTTATATCACTTTACTGGATGAATGTGTGATCTATGGTTTGGTCCCATACCTTAAATATAAAACAAATTACAAGTTCCCCTCCCCTATTCATGAAAGGTGTTTAGGGTTTGTCTTTCTCTGCACAAATTTCTACATACAGACTTTCATTTTTAAATATACAGGTCTTCACAATTGTTACATCTTTACAATGTGGAATCCTCATCCACCACGAGAAATGCCCTGTGGCCATTCCCTGGGGTAACTGCTGTAGACCATAAGCAGAGTGGTGGTAACTTTAGCACATGCACAGGTTTAATTTACACACTGATGCACATCAAGGTAGTGATATTTGTAACTTCCTGCAGTAAACTGTAGAAGTTACAGCAAAAAGCAAATGAGAGAAAGTGGGGAATAAAATTGACTCAGAGGTGATATGGATAGTACAAACCAGTACTCAAGTGTTAACTCTCTTAGCTATATGACTTATTTTTCTTTTTGTTAAATATCACACAGTATAAACATGTTCACTCTATCATCGCCTGCCTGTGTCCATTCATGTACATAAATATTACTGGTATATCAGCAAAGATAGCCATATTAAAAGCATCGTAAGCTCACAGGCTCAAGACCAGTTTCTTTTCTTCTAAAATAAGGAATAAAGCACAGGGGTTTTTAAGCCTTTGATGTTTTCCTCTATAGATAATTCAAACAACACATTATTTTATTACAGTATTAAGATACAGAAGTTGAAGTTCAGTGCAGATTAGCACACTAGGGACTAGAAGTCACTTTTGGTTTCCTAGACAAGCTGAGAGATATCACACAAAAATCTTTCAGCATGAAAATGTTCATTTCAACAGCTGCTTAGGGGGGAAAAAATGATTTAGGGTACCTAAAGACTAGCCTGCTCCACGACAAATTTATGATTCTATTCAAACAAATATTCACAAATACTTTGTTTCATCATTCAACCCATTTCTAATCACATCACTACACTCTCCAGACTGTAAAATGAATTGGAAAAATAACAACATTTTTACTCTATTTAGAACAGATACTAGGAAGAGCTGCTGGAACTAAAGAATTCACTTAATACCAAGAAAACCTCTAAGAAAGATTACCATATTTATCCGAAAAAAACTCAGTTCATTAATGTTTATAGTAATTGCAATTAAAAGAGCTTTGCAGAAATTGCTAGCAAGATATCATTGCATTTTTAACCACAAAATGATAGGACAATTATAAACCTCATATGGAAGAGGACAGATTTTTTCTTCAGCCATTTCTTGTAAGACTACAAGTAACATGCTCATTTTTTGTTATGTCTTCTCAGAAATGTTATAAATGGCTTAAAATTACCATATACATATATACTTAGAAAAAATTGTTCTGGTTTATTTATTTGGATATGTTTTATTTATTTATCTATTTCCTTTAGATAGTGGTTGCAGGCTTGTTCTCATTGAGTAACTTAGAAGAATTTGCCTGTTTACACCATTCTTAATACTGTGGCATGGTTGTTACAGTCTGGTGACCTTGCAGAAAATGTTCTTTCTACCCAGTCTGAAAAGAAAAAAAATAAACAAAACTTTAACCATCTGATGGTATACACTGTGGGAGTGCTAATGTGAAAAGTATGCAGGGAATCCTTTGCATGCTTGCATTAGGCTAATAATGTTTGCATTTACTTTTTTTTCTCAGTACAGAAAAGAGGTGATACTTTTTTTTTCCTTACCCCTTTTTTTCCCCCATTGTTATATCTGATATACAATAGTGGGAGCTCAGGGTGTGCATCATTTCATTGGACCTTTTCTAGTTGGTTCATCTAGGAGTTCACCGTAGTATATGTTATATAATTTACTCCTGCATTGGGACCTCAGGATATATATTATTATGCTTAAAGGTTTTTACTTATGGTACTTCTATGTGCTGGAGTTTGACTAAAGTAAAATGCTTTCTATATTCCAGAAATCCTGCACAATCTTTATTTTTTTTTGGTTTTGACATTATTTCATTGGGTTTATGAAAAGGCTAAGAACAACTATTTTAAGAACTTAAAAAATAGCTCAACAGATTTGTTGTGCTTGAAAAAGACAGTGATGTTGTATTGTTTATAACTGTGTTGCTTGGAGATAGTTTTAAATGGTAATAGCATTCCATCATATATTCTTATATCTCAGTTTCTATAATCATAAAATGTAGATACCAGCACATATGATTAAAGTTCTGATCCACAGTTCTGATTCTGTTAGTTACACTGTGGAGGTGAGCCTCACAGCCTTGTTTGTCAGTAGTCAGGCACACAGACACTTTAGAGATAACAAACACATGGCTGCTTCACCACTCTGGACAAAGAATCAAGGTGTGCTTCCTCAGGGTCAATGCACACAAGTTTGAAGATAAGGTCAACACAAAATAAAACTCTCTAATCAAGGCTTAAAAACTGTGAGATTTTTTTCCTTCTCAGTTCCAGTTCTGCCAAACAGCATTCCTGAGAAGCCCCTGGGTATCAATGTGAATGGATGTACCTGTGTGCCTTCCTCTGCCAAGACTATTGTACTGAAAGACCCCCTCAAAGGGATGTATGGAAGCATTTCTTTTGTCTGTCCGTTGTTAGTTATTGGTAAGATAATGCCTAGGCATGATCACTAGCATTGTATAAAATGGACTAGTTACATTTAAAGAAGCAAAGGATAAATGGCAACAAATGGAAAAGAGAATAGAGTAGCTCTGCTAACTACCTCAAAAGGATCAGAAAAAAAATATTCTGTCTTCAGAAACTCTTTCAAGGCAAAGGGAATTCTATTTGGTTCAGGGCCTCTGCAACATTCCCCCTTTGTCATACAATACAATCAGCCAGTCCAACGGAGAAGGAAGGATTCACAATAACTGGTGATTAGGGCAAATATTTTTGAAATAGAAATATCCAATACAGGAATTAGAGTACATAAAGGTGGGATAGAGAAATAGCAGTTTGTACATTACATCATTTGTCTTTTACTATTTGCTTTTTTTTTTTCCCTTTTACTTGCAGCTGTGTCTGTGCTATTTTTACACAAGCCTTTCAGTCAGTCACAGTGGAGTCTCAAACAGATGTGCAGAGCAATACTGCGACAGTAAAATTTTACAAGCATGATTCATTTTACATTTGCAATTTTTAGATGAAGAAAAGTCTTGTGTATTTACAAAAAAAATATGGCATACATCTTGTCAAGATGTATCAAAAAGTGCATTCTGTTTTGCTTGAAGGAGGATTATGCATGTACTTCACAATTTGGCCATCTCAGTACACAACAGCTACAGTATTTAAGGTCATTCTTATGGAGTACCTTTTAATAAAAATAGGAGAAAAATAAAGATATTATCAGGTTAAATTTTGCTGTTGGTTATTCCTTTGCAACATTATTTTCTCCTGGAACCTATTTGGAACAGAAATTGAAATTGAAATTGATATATGCCCTTAACAATAGAAGCATTTAGAGCTGGCTGAATAGAAGAAATCTCATTTGTAAGTAAAAGAACTCAGATTTCCTGTGACTCCTGTGGTCATGCCCTGAATGATTTGAAAGATTGGAGACGTACATACAATACACTGGTGAAAATGTTCATGGGCATCAAAGATTCCACTAGCATCTCTGGAAAAACAGAAGGGCCATGCTGGGTCAGACCTAGGTCAGTCTATCTCAGTAGCCTTTCTTTAACCCTAAAAATGAGTATATATCTGGGGAAGCATAAAAATTAAACAAAGATATAAGATACTCTTGTCTACTAATCTTCGAACCCTTTTTTTAGGATCAGATATTTCGTGGTTTGTTTTTTCTACACATTTCAAGATCCTGAAGGATTCCAGGACCTTGTCTTGTTTCTCCTTGAACTTCTAGCATGCAACAATTCCATTGAAAGGGAATTCCACAGGTTAGTCTATGAATGTAAATGAACCCCATTCTTTTGTTGGGGTTGAAAATAAGAAAATTGTTAATTACTATAATGCAGAGATATGAAAAGAAAAACAATACATTATTTCATTCCAGAGTGTATAGTCTTCTCTGGAAATACAACAGGAAACTAATTCTAGAAGTCATCTGATCTGAGAGCATAAAGAATGTACCAGTAAGGGTAATAAGCTTTCTTACATGTTTTAGAGACCAGCAAAACAGTGCATTCCTATTTAAAAGGAATAATTAAATTATTATTTTTATCAGTAATTAAGGAAGAGTTTTAAAGTGAATATTAAGAAGTTTAAGCAACAGTTTGTATCTGTGAATGTGCAAACAGTATGAAAGGTCATAGATAAAAAGATGGATAGAAAATATAACCCCCAAATTATATTATGAAACAATACCTGTCCATTGTTATTTGAATAGTAGGTCATAGTGAAAATAAAAAAAATAAAACACAGTTAATTAAAGATGCTTCTGGAGAATGAATGTTTGGCTAATCCCTTGTCATGTCAGAGATTGTTAAAATATTTCTCTCTTCAAGCAGTAATGGCATATAATTTGTGTGTCTATTTGGGGAGGAAAGAGTGACTCTTCCTGAAAACTGAGCAAGATGATCCCCTGATCTCTAGCTACCTCCTCATTTTCGTACTGCATTGCCAGCAAAATGCCAGCTGCAAAACCTATTTTGCATCTAGTTGTGATTTCAGAATTAAATGCAGTGCAATTAGTTCCTTTTATATGTTTGGTAATCTTGTTAAGACAACTCATTAGGTATCTTGGCAATTGGAAATTACTAGGTTTCAGAACATGTGCATTTCCTTTGTGAATACCAATTATTCCTAAATGAGGCAATTGTTCTTTAAAGGAAAAGGAAAAAGTGAGTCCCAGAAAGTTTTCTGAGTTTATATATTGCCCTGACCTTTTAAAAACTTAATCTGGATTTTAGTGCTTTCTCTATAAAACTATAGATGTGTATTAATACTACAGTAGTGTTTATTCCTATCTATTTATTCTATCTAATTATGTCTAAAGCATGGAAAAAGAATACATAAATTGTTATAAGAAGCATATATTTTTATCATTGAAATATGTAATAATGGATTAAGATCAGTAAAGCAGGTATGATTAAAAAAATTCTATGATATAAAACCAGGAACATACTATAATATTAATGAATTAATGTATACAGTTGTACGAGAATGCTATAAAGTAAGATATATAACAGGAAGTACTTACAGCTGAAAAAAACAGGCTACATAATATTCTTAATATTAAAATATTGCCATAATTTCCAAAGTCTCAGGCAGCATCAGTGCATTTTTTTTTCCACACACTTCATCTTTCCAATCCTTTTCTCATAGCCAAGAAGACAGAAACAAGTTGAGATTTTGCCAACTACACAAAACATCCATGCTAAGTACTCTATTTTACATACATGTCTGTCCAGGTGTCTCTAAAAAGAGAGGCCTTCCCAATGAAGAAGAGGCATGTTTAGAAAAAGTAACGTAACTAATGTGGCTGGAAACTAGAAAATTTGAGAATTTTAAATTTCAGGTTTAATAGAAAGTCAATAAAAAAAGTCAATAAAATTTACCCCCCCCCAAAAAAAATAATGAAACTGTAATTTATAAACTGCAAGATATTTTTTTTCCATTATTTTTAAGCATAATTTCATTATGAAATATTTAAAGGGAGAATAAGGAAAATTGTCAAGGAGCAAGACAGAGTTCTCAGGAATATGAATTTAAATCACACCAGACCATATACCAGTTTTCCTTTCAAGATAAAATCTCTGTGTGAATCTAGGCTGGTTCCATAAAGTCTGTATCATGAGTGAATGAGGGAACTCAATCCAAAAGCTAACATTAAAAAAATTGAAGGAATGGGTTGACAAGGGCTTATTAATAATGGACAAGGAGAAATGCAAAGCCCTGCACCCAGGACAGAAGATCCCCTGGGGGCTGCCTGGCTGGGGAGCAGCTCTGCTGTAATCCTGGCAGAACTGGCAGAGTGGCCTGAGCCTGAGCCCACAGTCAGACCTTGCAGGTCAGCAGTATTCTGTGTTACATGGACGGGAGCACAGTCACTATCATTAAGCTGAAGCAAGTTCAAGGGAGGGCCACCACCATGGTGAGAAGCTGAAGTATTTGCCCTGTGAGGAGTGTCTGAGGGGGCTTGTTCGGTTTGAAGAAATGGATTGGGGGGACCAGCACTATTTTTTGATGCTAAGTCTTAAATATTTATCTAAAATTATCAAGACTAAATCTGATTCAACAGACTAAGCCCAGAATCTGTTTTCTATTTGTCTTCCAATTAACAATTAATGTTAGATTTGGGACTAGAAAGTGAAATATTATTTTCAGAATTACAGAATCACAGAATTATTAAGTCTGGAAAAGACTTCTGAGATCAACAAGTTCAGACTATGACCTACCACCACCATATTGGTTAGACCAATGTGGTTATTATTAAGCAGTGTTATTATTAAGCAGAAGTTATTTTTAAGCAGTGAAGGTCAAATTGACTCTTGAAAACAGCACTTTACCCTGGAACCCAAATATCTCTGTGCTGTTGGAGATGTCATCATTGTCATTAATTATCTGCTTTTCAACCAGAAGAGGAACAACATTCCTCTCTCCTTACCATCTACTCAATCAAATGTCTTAAGTGTTCCAAATTTTTGGTTTTCTAGCATCTAGGATTTCAGTCTGAGGAAATAACAATAGTAATATGACTTCTCCAGAAGGTTAATGTATTGAAGCATTGTCAGACTTTCTAATAATAAAATATAAAATACTCAGATATCTATCTGCCATGGTTTACCCAAGATATCAGGTCTGATATTTTGCATTTACTTTCAGTTTCTCTGCTATTCGGGATGAAGTATAATTTGTCCGTTTATCACTAAACACAAGCATCTTAAAATTTTGTCAATAGGGATGACATGTATATTTTTTTTTGTCTTTCTTATGTGTTTTTTATTTTAAACTATCCAGTTTGAAATCATTATGGCTGAGGCAACACTGTTCTTGCCTTGGTGACAGAATTAAGGAGTCTAATTCTTTTATTTTTATTTTTTTTTCCTACAGAACAGGAAGTAATAGTCACAAAATTCTTTTTAAAATCAAAAGTAATCAGAATTGGCACTTAAGGAAATACTACTGAGAACACTACAATGTAATACAAGCTTAAATAGCAAAAATTATATATGTGAACTCAGTTTTTCCAATCTTTTTCTGCAAAACCTAAACTCTATTTTCCTTTCACAAAGCTGTTGAGTATCACTAACAACCTATCACTGTTGCATGGCCATTTTCACAAACATCTATAAAAGAAACAAAATGTTTGAATCTGGGGAATACATGAGTCTTTAACAAAAAGATTTAAAATTAAAAGACTGGAATATGGAAGTTACTTGGAATTTAGGTTAGATGTAAATTGCACAATCTTAACTAAACCAGATAAATCCATTATCAAAGGTTATGCTGACATTTTCAAATCAAGATGAATTTTTATATTTAAGCAAATACAGCAGCAGACATTTGTTCATTTGCATATAAAAGAAGTTTGGCTATATTATGGTACTTCCCATAAATGTTTAAATGGAAAACCATACATTCAGCTGGCCAGGTGCTATTATCTTAGTGTCATGTAGCTTTACACCTTTAAATAAGGGTGAATGTGTAGTCTCTGCCTCTTACAGTCAGCAAATCTCAGTAGATCACTGACGGTTCATAGAGGTATGATAGAAATGAACTAATGTGGCTTTTAAACCTACATTATTTTGGTTCTTTTCAAATATCTGTCTTTGATGAATGTGGGGTTTTTTTTGTCATTGATTAAATAATTCTAATCTGTATTACCTCAGTGTAGTTAATGGAATATAGTTGTTACAGTGTATTGCTCTAAAACAAAGCTAATGGTTTACATTCCTATATGGGTGACAAGAATTTAATACGTAAAAAAAAAATGTAATAGAAAATGTTTCACAAAAATAATACAGCATGAAAAAACATGGTTTTGAATTAAAAAAAATATAAATTAAAAGAAACTCAGTGTTTTTTATAATTCAGTATGAATGGAGCCTACTGTAAGTACACAACAATCTGTCTGGTTTGGATTTTTTTTTCAAATTTTCTTTTCAGAGGTTCAGAAAAAAAAAAAGCTGAAATAATTTTGAACCAAATGAAGCCTCTCTATTCATCATTGTGGTTGATGAAATTTTTCTCTGTCTCAGACTGCATAGATCAATAGGATACATGGCCTGTGCCCACCCTGTTTGAAGACAGTCATGAAGGTAAGGTTCGCTTATCTTCCCTCTCTACTGCAGGCAAATGCATCTGCATGTTTTCAACCTCCATGTGCCAAAACATGTTTCTCACATATTTGTTAATTTGGAAATGGCAAAATAAAAAGGCAGGAGGCAGAAGATGAAGAGCACATCCTACAGAACTCTGGAAGTTGGCACTGCTTTGTGATACAGACATATCCAAAGATTTATGATGAGTCTGTGGTGGCAGGATCAAGTTCTGGCTGTTCTACTTAAGGTAGAAATTAATTTATGTTCTATCATTTTGAATCGTCTGTGGTAATGACTGCTTTTATTCTCAAGTGTCCCTGCTTCTGCCAGAACAGGATTTGAAGTAATAAAAACTATATGCACACCTCCCAGTAAGGTGGTTGTAAAGCCTCTAATTAAGTCATTCCTAGTCTGCCACTTTCACTAGTCTACAGCTTGTTGTTTAAGTATTGTGAGCTTTGTTTCTGATGATGATTCTTCTGCAGCCATGCACATCCTTGTCAAAAAAAAATATCATTAATGCAGTTTATCTCTCTCCAGTGTCTTTTGTGAGGCTGGATCTGAGAAAAACCATGAAACATTCTTGTGCCAATCTAATTGACCTGAATGCCTCATGCACGACTGGCTGGTTAAATCAGTCCATGATGCTAGTGGAGTTAAAAATAATGTCTGAGAAAATTAGACATAAGCCTTAAATTTACTGGTAATTTTTCAAAAATGATGGAAGGTAGGTTGTGTGCAGCTTTACCCACTATGCTCCATTGACTTTTAATATGCAATGACTTCTTTTTTTTTTTCTCAGGCAAAAAATACGTGCTTTACCTGCAATGAAATGAGACTCTCAGTATAAAATCAGGTTAAATAAAATAGTAAGTATGATGCTTGTAAACTTTATGCAATCTAACTATACTTAAAATGTATCTTCTAAATTTGCATCTATACTTTGGAATATACATTCATGTTATTAAATGTGCTCAGTAACCTAAGCAAGTTTCTATATAATTAATAAACATTTAGTGGCATTGATTTTTATAGCTTGGTTTTTGAACTCCTTATCAGTATTGAGCAGATGGGACATAACTATGAAAAATTGTATTTTAAACATGATTACTATACTCAAATTATACTTGAAAAATTTTGTTCAGTGAAGCATTTACAAATACAATTTAACTTCCAGATGAAGCTTCAAAGTTAAGGTATTTTTGTATCTGTTTAAGCACAATATTTAAATGAAGTCTGTAGCACATAACAGGAAACAGAAAACAAAAACTACACAAAATAGAATATGTAGTGTTTTAGAAGAAGCTCTATTTAAGATGTCATTTTGCAATAAAATGTTTGATTGATTCTTCATTCAGTATTTAGCAAATCCTTTTTTAATACCAGGCCTCAACAATATTGTACAAAGAATGACTTTTGATTGAAATTTTGGATTACAACAGAGCAACACAGTTTGTCCATTGCAATTTGTATACTTAAAGCATAATCTTTTCATATTAAATGTCATTCTGTAGTCTTTGTTACTGAGTTGAGAGATTCAAATTTTCTGCATAATCTACTTTTTTGAAAACATTATGTCTAAATAGGAAGTGAATCAAGAATAATTGTGCAAGAGGGAAGCTCTTGAACAATGGGAAGCTCTGGACATAAGCCCACCCCAGAGATGTCTGCATAAGTATGATTGAGGTGCCATATTGTAACTAACTTCCAGATATTTGCCCTTTAAGAGCCTATACTGTTTAGAAGTAAATCTTTAGGGAATATTAGTCTTCAATGAAGAGAAAATCAGCCCTTGAACACAAGTATAAATAATAAAATGAGATTACTAGGACACCTGTGATAAGTTTTACAACACAAACCATATGTTCTCCCATCTTGCATCACAAATTCACCCTTTTGCCTTATGGTTAAACTATGAGCTGCTTTGTATTCTCTAGAATACTCTTGTGATTGCTGAACAAAGTGTCTGTACGTAGATTTAGTGTACTTGCTTTCTGTGAGATAGCTGCTATGCCACATATTTAGTTTCTCCCTCCTTTAAGCTTTTTTGATGTTTCTTGAAATGTAAATCTAAGATCTAAAGGTTTTGTTCATCATTGTCTCACAGTGTTGCAGCTGATCACACCTGTGTCTCACATATATGAACAGTGACCAGATCAAAATAATAGTGTTTCACACGTTGCATCAGGGTAAATGACCAAAAAGGGAAAGATGCATTGTAGCTTGGTTGGATGACAATTTTACAATAACATAATAATGAAAAAATAAAAGGATGAAAAGGCTACAGAGGAAACGGAAGGGAGAAGGGGAAGAGGAAAGGGAGAAAGGAAAGGGAGAAGAGGAAAGGGAGAAAGGAAATTAACTGTGTTCTCAGACAATCAAATCCTGATATCTCTATTTCGGAAAGGCTGGTCAGCCTCATCTCTGTGGCTGGAGGGATAATGGAACTGGGACTCCTACAAGCTATGATAAGGCACATGGAGGACAGGGAGGTGATTCAAGACAGACAACACGGCTTCACTAAGGGCAAGTCTTTCCTGACTAGGAAAGTGGCCTTTTGTGATGGCATGACTGCATCAGTGGGCAAGGGAAAAGCTCCAGATGTCATCTCTCTGTATTTCTATAAATTCTTTGACTCAGTCCCCACAACATCCTTTTCCCTGAACTGTAGAGGTATGGGTTTGATGGGTGGCCTGTTAGGTCATAAAGTTAATTTTTTTTTGTATGGTCACATCCAGATTGTAGTGGTCAATGGATCAATATCTAGATGGCAATAAGTGACAAGTAGTGTCCCTCAGTGGTCTGTACTGGAACCAGCGCTGTTTAATATCTTCATCAATGACATAGATAGTGGGATCAAGTGCATCCTCAGTGAGCTTGCAGGTGATACCATGCTGAGTGGTGCAGTCAACAAGCTGGAAGAATGAGATGCCACCCAGAGGGACCTGGACAAGCTTGAGAAGTGGGCCCATGTGAATCTTATGAGGTTCAACAAGGACAAATGCAAGATCCTGTACCTGAGTTGGTATCAATACAGGCTGGGAGATGAAGGGATTAAGATCAAACCATCAGAGAAGAACTTGGGGCTACTGGTAAATGAAAAGTGATTCATCAGTGTGTACTCACAGACCAGAAGGCCAACTGTATCTTGGGCTATAACAAAAGAATCGTGGCCAGCAGGTCAAGGGAGATTATTCTTCCACTCCAGTCCACTCTTATGAGTACTGTGTCCAGCACTGGGACTCCCAGCATACTAAAGGTGTGGACCTGTAAGAGGAGTCCAGAGGAGAGCCACAAAAATAATAAAAAAGCTGGAAGATCTCTGCTATGAAGAAAGGCTGAGAGAGTTGGGGTTGTTCAGCATGGAGAAGAGAATCTTCAGGTAGACCTTATAATGGCCCTTCAGTGCTTAAAAGTGGTCCTATAAGAAAGATAGAGACAATAGTTTTAGTAGGGCCTGTCACAACAGGACAAGGGATAATGGTTTTAAGCTAAAAGTGGGGAGATTTAGGATAGATATAAGAAATATTTTACAGTGAGGGTGGTGAAACACTGGCACAGGTTGCCCAGAGAGGTGGTAGAAGCCCCATCCCTCAAAACATTCACATTCAGGTTGGATAGGACTCTGAACAGCCTGATCTAGTGGCAGATGTTCCTGATAACTGTAAGGCGGTTGCACTAGATGACCTTCAAAGGTCCCTTGCAACTCAAACCATTCTATGATTCTATGGCAATGGGAAGCATATAAAAAACTTGATCTAGAGAGCATGACAATTTCTCAAGAAACCCAGAAGGTATTAAATCAGATGGAGAAGGAAATAAATGAAATCCAAGTATTTTACTTAGTTACTTCTTTATAAAATGCAATTTCTATCCATAATTTATATTCATTTTCCTTAGAGAGTATTTATAATAGCTAGGGTTTGATAAAGGACCCCAGAGGACTGTTATAAGTATATGTTTGCTTGTATTTTATGTAACATATTTTTAACTTTATAAAGAGAGTTGAAGCAAACAGGTTATATAGACATCTAGTTAATTCAAAGACTTTCTTACTGCTAATACATTCATCTGCTTCTCTCTGTTTTCCCCTCCCTTGTGACTCTGAGACTTGTCTCTTCTTAGATTAAGCTTCAAACCTCTACAAAGATCCCTCCAGCTTTAGTGCCCATTCCCTTGTTCTTCATTCAAGGAGGGATTTTGAAAAGCTCAACTAAAATCACAAATCATTTGTCTGTTGCCTGGCCCACCCATATAGCTCCCAACAAGGAGTAAATTTTTTTGTTACATTCTCAGCAAATTCACAGTACAAAATATCTTTCAAAGGATTTCTGTCTTTCTTGATGGGAGACCCTCCCAAGGTGTGATTCTTCACCATAAACTAATCCTCCAATCTGCCGTGACACTGCAGTTTATTTTCAAAAAATGCAGATTTCACAGATATTGAAAGAGTTATTAGTAGAGAGAAGTGATAAAGACACAGTGTCCGGATGTCACTTCACAGCAAAACTCCAGCTCCCTTGCTTTCTCAGAAAGCCTTAAGTTTTATGGTGCATACATTAGAGGTTAAGAGAGCGCTCAATTTTTATGTATACAGCTAATCAGGAGAGAGAAAGAAAAAGGTTACTACACAATACTGGATTTGTCTATTCTTGGGGAGAAAATGAAGGTTGTTTTAAAAGGACATGCTGTAGAGCTGATGCTTTGCATTGCTCAGAAAAGAAAAGCAGCCATAAAGGAGAGCAATAGAGACTCTCCTTTGGCATCTTTTTCAGCTGCTACTGCTGCTGAAATGCTGAAAAAATAGACCCGAGGAAAAACAGTACCTGAGTTACACTGGAATACTAAAGTGTTTGAAAACATGAAAGCTATATGCATATGTGGTCTTTTACACAGCAAAGCTATTTTTGCTAGGGCTCATGGAGATACTAGAGAAACCGTTTCTTTGGCACCTTTTGGAAATAAATTCAATAGTTTTATACAAACATGCAAACTCTGTAATATACTTGACTTTAAAAATAGTAGCAGGACATAGGGTACAATTCTATCATCTTTAAGATTACCTGAGCAGTAAAAAGCAAGAAATAAACAGTGTATTTTGATTTACCTTTAAGAAACTGGTATTCAGTTGGAAAGATCAACTGACACATCCTGACAAAGCTAGCTAACTACAAGCAGCTTCTTCCTACAGATTGAACAGCTGAGCCCCTACTCAGTGATAAACTGGCATCATGGGGATTTGCTGAGGTGTACCATAGGCATATAGACTCTATTCTCTTTTAGTAATTTTCAGATCGGAAGCTTGTAAGTTGCAGAGCAATCAACATATCTCAGCTGCTTTACAAAAGTTACAGCTCAATACTAGCTGGAATATAATTAGTGAAAAGTTGAAAGTCACACAACAAAGTCCAGCTGCATACTCAGATGCACACAGGGAAACAGCTTCTTATGGTTCAGCTGTTTGTGTTCCACCAGCAGATCCTTATCACTTCTTCTTTATGGTTTACAACACAGTGGCTCAACTCAGCACGGTATTTTTATTCAAAATGTGGTAGAAGGATTAGATTCTAGCCAAGTAAAACTTTCTTTTAAAGACACAGTTTATAGGTGCAGTGTCCATACAGAAGTCCTACATTTTTCTGGTCCAACAGGAAAACTTTTTTTGTCAAAGGTTTAAACTTCCATGTTACTTTTTAAGTCACTTAGCTTGTTCTTTCCCCATAATGCCTTTTTTGTTGTTGTTGTTTTTATTTGTTTGTTTGCTTGATTGTTTTTCTCTAGCCCTTATAAGTTATGATAGAATGATTTTAAAATAAATTTTTAAACCACTGTTTTATGTTCTTTGTGTGTTACTGCAGCTTCTGGAGGTGTCAACCCAATGGCCTCAAAATGTTTATAAACCAGGTAAACAGAGAACAGAAATAATTACAAATTCTGGTGATAATAATGATTTTTTTGAATGCTTATTTTCAATAGTTTAATCTGCATTTGCTGTTGTCATAAACAAAGTATTTGCTAATGTGTTACAGCTGTCCAAAAAGACAAAGTTAGATTTCATCTAGGCTTTCAGAAACTTTGTCCTTAAAGTGCAATGAGTTAGTAAATGTCAGAGTAGACAGAATCAGGGAATATCTCAGCAGCTTCTAAATAAATAACTAATTAAAAATTTAGAATGCAGCTTATTTGCATGTGCAAATTTCAGCTACTGCACACATCTTGGGGCTGTTCCAAAATCCTTTCAGCAGCAGTTACTCACATAAAAATCAATGGATAATTAATCTCCTATTATTCTTATAATATCTAAATATCTAAAATCTAAATATATAGTAAAAAATCTTTAATAAAATATATTATTTTTAAATCTTGCTTCTTAAAGATGCCCATGAGCAAACCTCTGCCATATAATATTCTCAAATTTTTGAGTACAGATTTATATATGATATATGCACAAACCACTATTTTTTGGCCAACTACAGTGGAAAAAGTGTAAGCCCGGGGTTGATTTCTTACAGAGAGAGTTTTTCAAGTATCTACTTTTATAATTTAAAAACATTATTTTTTTTTTTTCAATTTGTAATAAATCCAATAGGTTTAATCTATTTACTAACACTTGTGTTCCTACTTTAATAGCCTACAAGATTGTTGAGTGAACATATATTGTGCATTGTCAGCATTTGATAAGATTTTTAAGATATTGTGACACTTAAGATCTTTTATTTTATTGTTTCAAGTGCTAATTTAAAAAAAAAAGTTAAATTGTTCTTTCTCTAGTGTTGCAATTCGGGCGTAGCAATCTGGCACCGAAAGCGCACGGCTGCCGCCCAATAGCCGCGCGGTCCAAAAAC
>JANHFX010025266.1:0-15979 GCA_027560015.1 Chloroceryle amazona
GACACAATATTCCAAGTGAGACCGCACCAGGGCAGAGTAGAGGGAGAGGAGAACCTCTCTCGACCTACTAACCGCCCCAAGATGCCATTAGCCCCCGTGGCCACAAAGGCACATTGCTGGCTCATGGTCACCCTGCTGTCCACCAGGACCCCCAGGAATATTCACTGTCAATGTTTCCGAAAGATGCTTCTGTAGCATTTTTGTCCTTAGCCCACATTATGTTCCAATTACAGTGATGCAGAAAGGAGGAATGTTGCAGAATTCATTTGCTTTCTCACTCAAACAAAAATGTTTATTAAACAGAGATGAAACCACAGGGAAAAAAATATCTTATTAGAGTGCATTTACTGGAAATGCTCTTCTCTTGATAGTCAAGTATTGGCACACAACACATGGCATCTATAGCACCAACCCATGCAAGGGGGCCTAAGCTCTGCCCAAAGAATTTAGCACAAGTGCAGGCAGAAATACTAAAGCATCAGGGTGAATTGCTCCAACTAATAAGTGCTGTCAGGCAGCAGAGTACCTTATAGCCCTGCCTGACTGTTTGTAATGCTGGAGCCATGACTGCAGGCCCCCTGGGAATGAGGGGGTAGACCCCAGTGGTCCCTTTTCCTGGAAGTCCTGTTCTTCGTCTCAGTAGAATCACAGAACGTTAGGGGTTGGAAGGGACCTCGAAAGATCACCCAGTCCAACCCCCTCTGCCAGAGCAGGGTCACCTAGAGCAGGTCACACAGGAACACGTCCAAGTGGGAATAGGAAGTTCTCTAGACTCTCTATGTTATTTTTAAACAATAATACTGTCGAAATTATTTATATACTTCCTGATTTTTCTCTCTTCAGTTGTTTTAAGCTTATTCAAATAACGTATGTTTTACTTGAGCCCAACAGACAGTGTAAGTGCCTTATAACAACCAGCACTACACGGGTGTAAAAACACAGCAGGAGTGAGCCCCGGGCCAATCCCCGGTGGTTTTGTGCTCCATTGCCTGCAGGTCTGGCTCTCCAGGCAGGATCTCAGCATGTCAACACCCACCCAGGCAAATGTCGGACCAGTAAGGATCCAACGCACCCATGACTGTTCTTCTGACTTCTGTAATTTTTTTTGCAGTTTTTTGTTTTGGATGTTGTCATTAATTTCCGTCGTCTCAGTGAGGGAGATCTTTTCACTCAGTTACGAAAGATAGCCAAAATGGCAGAGAATGAAGAGGAGATGCTGCCTCCAATTGGCCTGCTGACAACAGATGGAAGAACAGAGTGGGCAGAGGCCAGGACGATCCTTATGAAAGGTTAGCAGCAGCAATCCCAGCTTTCTCCTCTTCATCATCTTCCTCCTCACCATCATTGTCTGTCTTTGTTGAGAGTGAACATTACAGCAAATCTAGGACTGGGTGTGCAACCTCAGCGCTGAATTTTTCTAGCAGGAGGAAACTCAATACCTAGAGGTGCTCAGATGTCCGTTACCAGGGAAGCAGCAGCTATGGTTTGACACTTTGGCTGGGTGTGTTTGGTGTGCCACACAAATAGCTCTCACTCCATTCTCTGTTTTTCATCACATAAATTACATTGCATCAGATTCTGTGACTTGTCTCTTTCTTCACATCTGTTTTGTATCAATAGGAATGATATATCCTCTGTTAGACATTTTTCATTACATCTAAAAAAGGCATCTACAAGTTAAACATCTTGAATCTAGCTGTGTCAATGGAGACACAGCTAGTCAACAGAGAAAACCAGAAAGTACCAGGGCTGATTCATCCAAATCTTAACTAGGAAAAGGTCACACCAATTATTATCTGAGGATAGTTCTCTCTCTCTTTCTTCCAACAGGCAGCTTTTAGCTGTGTGAAATTCTGGACTCAAATGCTTGACTTTGAAACAAATTAAAATAAAAGGTGGGATCAGTCACCTCTATCACTTCTCACACACGTTCTACCCTGAAGCTAATTTGATGTAGACATCATCTCTTTGCTAGGTAGATGACTTAAGTATTCACTTTTCCCCCCTGAAAAAAAAACCAAAAAACTTCTCTCTTTATCCCCTTATTATGGGTTGACCCCAGCTGGCAACTAAGCACCACACAGCCACGTGCTCACTCCTTCCACGGCAATGCTACAGAAAATGTTGCTGGTTTACCAATGCCCACAAATATACAGGAGTTGGCAAAGGGCTCAAAATATGGTTACCATCCCAAGGAAGATCTTTTATTTTCTTGTTCAAGTTTATCTGTGCTTATAATAACTTTATACAGATAAATACCCACACACAGAGTCCTGGCCACTAAGTAAAACCGTGAATACCTTGAAACCTGCAGCTAAACACCCTGGTAAAGCTACATCATCCTAGAGAAAACAAACCAAAAAAAAAAAAAAGACAAATCAACAAAAAGTAGCAGAACCATCTCTACAGGATTGCCTGACATTTGCCCAAATATTAATTTTAATGAGGAAGCAAACAAACTCAGGTATGCAGATGAAAACAAACAAACAAACCAACAGAAAGAAATAGATTCTGCACTAGCAAATATCACAGCACTGTGATGGGAGTGTTCTCTAAGCAGGAATCCCATCCTAGACCACTCATATTAGCAGAGCTCCTCTTTAAAGTATAATGCATCACTCTTACAGATGGATAGTTGATTATTAATAACCCTGTTTTTCTGGGGTGAAATGTTCATGCAACAATAACTAACAGAGGAAGAGAAAAGCCTCTAGTGAAGCAGTGTAAGGTGGAAGGGGTCACTCCACAACTGTTCTGCACCGGGTAGTGCAGAAGATGCTTTGGGACAGAGAAGACCCATATAGTGCTTTGCTAGAGGTTAGGAAGGAAATATATATGCATGGGCCTGCATAGACCTGCAAGCAGAGGATAGGTATTCTGTTTGAGAAAATGCCAGAGAAAATGTAAGACAGCCAGCCACCACTGACTTATAAACACTTTCAATATTTTCACTACATGCAGAAGTCTCTAAGTCTCCGAAGGAGAGGAAGTGGATTTTTACTGCTGCAGGGGCTGCTGTGCCATGCATACTATATCTGAATTTGATTCAGAGCTGTCTCCTCCTATTTTCCTTTGAAAAACAAACCAAAAAAACTCACCTAACCAAAAGCTGACTGGCCAATTCAATGCAGTTGTGTGCATTAGAAAGGAAGAAGGACAAGAAATGTCTTGCAGGGCTTTAGGCTTGTTCTCATGCTTCTGCTCTGTTGCAGTCTTTTCTGGGACTGTTTGTTTTCCATCCCGAGTCATGGTTCATGAGCTCTTGCGCAGTTCATTGCCTGCTTCACATGATAATTTTTAGAGTGTTTGACCAGCTCTCTGGGCATATCTGTTTCTTTCTGTAATGACATCTTTTCCCTACTTGCTATTTCTAGCAGAGCTTAATTTTATTCACTCTAATACCTAGATTCAAGATACCCCAATGACGTATGTCAGAACAAGGGCTTTGTATCTGTCAAAGATACGTGGGCAGCAGCCACAATTAAATATATATAAACCCATCAGACAATGTAATGCAGAATGCTGAGCAAGCTGCAAGCAGTTTGTAAATCGCTACCCAAACAGTTTTTCCTTGAAGACGCCTGTCCACAAATACCAGCAGCAGATGTATATAGGCCAACTTCCACCCACAAGGATCATTTCAGCCTTTGCATTGACGGACCCAGACCACAATTGTGGGCACTCCTGCAAGCATCAGACACTAGAAGAGCTTTACAGCCAAGAGGACAGGGACATGTCTTCTCCCTTATAATGCATCTGAGTGCTTTTGGAGACAGTTCATAGGGACATCAGTGTTTCACATGTTGTAAGGCAGCATGGATCACCGGCAGAAAGCTCAACCTATCAGCATGCCCTGCAAGTTACTGTCTCCTGGCTCAAGTCTTTGTAGGAGCTGGGAGGAATGGCAGGTGCCTTCCCTAGGACTGGGCTGTTGTGGGCAAGGGAAGACAACGTATTATGCATCCCACCAGGTCCTGACAGAACCTGCAAGAAATCAGGCCAGCCACCCCTGTCACTCAGGCCAGTGGGGCAGCCAGACAGCAAGAGACAGCCCCTTACCATATCTGCAGGAGGCCACAGCTTGCCCTCTTCCTTCTCAGCCACTGCTATCACTTGCCTCTACTTCTCCTGACACCTTTGTCATTTCTTGCATATTTGTGCTCTTTTTTACTGAGCAGCATCTGGAGAATGCACCTGGATGGGTGCATCTGGGTGGGTTTTTTCTAGACCTCATCAACCTGTGTTACTTCTTTTGGGAAGGTACTTTTTTTCTTAGGTTGAAAAATGCTGTTCTTTTGGAAGATCAAGCTACCATCCATATTCGAAGGCATAAAAAACCTGCACATTTTGAAATGTTTCCATATATCAAATGCAAATCAGTATTGTTTAATTTTAAATATTTTCCCTTCTTTCAGCTAAAATCATATCCTGAATCGAGCACAGATTTATTGAACTTAGCACAGACTTGTGAGATGTTTTGATCAATCTGAATTCATATCTCTAGTTAACGTTCTGAAACAAAAACATTTTTACCCCGTCACCAAAACCAGCAGATGAAAACTGATCTGTTAAGAATGGAAGGAATTTTAAGCTGATGTGTGAAAGCCCTTTTTCCTTTGACTTTGGTACCAACCATTTAACAGCAGCTAATTATGCTATATGCTTTTGAGTAAAACACATTCTTATTACAGGTTCCACACTTTTATCCTTTCAATTGAGAGTTCTATTGAGCTCACAACTAAATATTTCCTATACCTCAAACTGGCCCTCAGAAGCAAACAAACCTTTACCTTCATAATATTTCTGAGTTAAAGAAACTGAGGGAATAAAAAAAACAACATATAAATACACTATAAATAAGGAGGAGAGTGCTGAGGATAATGTAAAAATAGCCCATGCAGTCCACCTGTAGAAGCAAGAGTGACAGGATAAGGAAAAGAAACAGAGAGAGCCAGAAAAAGCACATTTTATTGATCAGAACACTAGTGACGGGAGGGAAATGGAATGTGGCAACCCGTGGGTTTAGCAATCCCCTGTTCAAAACCCAAACCTTACAATCTCATCCCCAGATGTTTCCCCATGGGATGTGGATGATATACCCAGTCCAGGGCTAATCTCTCTGAAGTACAAGAAATGTCCAGGGACAGGAGAGAGAAGAGGATTTTAGTAAAATGCAAAACTATTGTGGCCCTAGCTGTTCCTTGTCCAGAAATGGATTTTAATGGAAGAACAGCACCAAACCAGTATAGGCCCAGCCGTTCTAGAGCAGAATACTGCAGCACTGCAGCAATAGCATGAGCTCTGAAATTCTCTATTTTTCAGCTGTCCTCTCTGTTATATATAAAATAAGAAAGCATTGCTGGCTTTAAGAGCAAAATAGATTTATTTTGTAATATAATTGCTTTGGGAAATGAAAGGCAGAAAAAGAAAGTGGATATTATTGAATCACATGAAAGATACACAGAGATATTGCAAAAGTTAATACATGAATGAATGCCTTGGTGTAACATTTCCTTGCACTGAGATGTTCTGCTGTTGAGAGAGCTCTGCAGGCATCAGCTTGTTGCAGAGTCATAGTCAGACCTTCAAGTACTCTCCTAGGCTACAGGGTTCCCCAGCCAGTCTTGTGCTACAGGTAAGAGAACGTGAGCATTTCACTCTTCTATCCCCAGACTCTACGAACCGCGACTCGCTCGACATGATTGAACGCTGCATATGCCTGGTGTGCCTGGACAGCCCCAGCGGGGTGGAACTCAGTGACACAAACATGGCACTGCAACTGCTACACGGGGGCGGCTACCATAAAAATGGGGCCAATCGTTGGTATGACAAACCTATGCAGGTAAAAACCTTACTGTACTATCATATTACTCGCTGATGGCAAAGGACTTCGGGTGCTCTTGTGGTAGGGACCACTCAGAATCCAGAGGGAGAAAGAGGGGAAGGTCGTGTCAGCATCTGCCGAGTCAGTGTGAGCAGTGCTGTTCCGTGCAGGGCACGAGAAGCAGACCTACTGCCCTGCTGGCAGAGGGCAGGGCTTCTCCAACACAGGTATGCTTTCACCTTCCCTGAAGCTGCCCTTTGCACTCGAGGAGATAGACAGACACACAGATATACAGATAATCTGATAAAACCCAAACTAACCAACTAGCCAAACCAGTACACAGTTGATACACTCAATCAAATGAAATAAAAATGCTGCACTAGCACCCCAGAATGAAATCAAAAAAGTGCAGCTTTCTCTTCTCAAACATTTTCCTGATAGCCAAGAAATACTATTGCTAATAATAATAATAGCATGTGTTTAATTTGCTATTAACTTCTCACTGAACAGACTGTTTACTGATTTAATAACATCCTTGTTGAGACTTTCCTGGAAGCGTTGATCTCTCCGGTCCTTTTCCCAATCATGTTTTGATTGTCATATCTGAAAGCATCACGCTATTACTTTCACATTTTGCAGTGGACCCAGAATGAAGCAATATATTAATCTCCAACTGTCAACAGTGTTGACACCTCATGAAAAATTAAAAGCCAAAAACCAAAAAACCCCTAACCCTGACTGATATCTTGCTTGCACAATGCTTGTTGCTCTCACCATACCCAAGAACAGCAGCATAAAAACATAAACCACTAAACTTATTTCACTTGCACTGACTTACCCCAGTGCAAATACACTTCATCAGCTCCTACAAATGACATTATTAGCAGACTCCAGCACTGTGTTTTTAAAGAACAAACCATTGTCTTCAGTTAGAATCCTCTGTTATTTGCAGGGCCACTAGTTGAGAGGTTTCAAGCAGATGATTTTGTTTACTATCAAAAAACAAATAAATTTGCACAGCATATGGGAGAACTTCATCTGTCCAGATGTATTCAGGCCAGATGTAGTTAAAGGCAAAGATAATTTCTAACGGGAAAAAAGATCCCATTTTCTTTCATGCAAATGCAGATTATTAGGAAGCCATTCTCAGAGTACAACTCGTTCTTCCTTTCTATATTACTCTTCAGCTTTGCAGTAAGGCATCAGGAAATATTCAGGTAGCCTTTTTGCATCACACGCTCTGAAAACCTCATGGGAAGCAGGGAGGCAGGATACGTGTGTGATACAAATGTGCAGAGTGAACTGAGTGGGAGAAGTCTAAAGACACTTGAAAAGAAGTGGAGGTAAAAGTTCAGAGAAAGGACAAAAAACATGGGAGACAAGTTGCAATTTGGTCCTAGACATCTGCTTTTGTTTAAGATGCAGAAGTAACCGACTGCGTGGGGGTATCACAGAACTACAGTGCAGCAGGTTAAGTGTCACCAGTGTATGCAGTGAAGTCAGGGATGAAGACATGTAAGAGGGAAATCAAGAAAATACCACCCAAAAAAAAAGAAAAAAGGTAAAGAAGAAGCAGGATAGTAAAGCAAGCTATGAGAAAGCTATCAAATAAGGATGAGCTTGCTCCTTTGATGTGATATTTCTAATAAAATGTGATCCTACGAGACTTTCGATGTCTAAAAGTTGCATAACCCCCAGATGTGGAGGGAGAACCCTGGCCTGTCTTTCCAGCGACATGTTTTCTCTACCGTAAAGCGGAGGCTAAATCAAATTTAGGTACTCCAATGAGAAATGCTAAAATTTACATTCTCACAGGGCTCAGTCCGTGTAGCAGCGTGAGCCAGTGCAACACCATTCACAGGGCACGTAATTCTCCCACGATAAATCCAAAAGCTACCCACTGGCCCGTAAGCTAAGGAAGTTCCTGATGTGAACAATAAGAAAACCACACGGAACAAGATCTTTTGTAAGGCTGCCATCATGGGTAACCTGATTTATTCACTGTGTCTCTTGCACTTTTTCTTTTCCTTACTTAGTTTGTGGTAGGAAGAGATGGAGTCTGCGGTACTGTGTGTGAACATTCTGCTTTCGATGGCATCGTACTGGTGCAGTGCACCGAACACTTGCTCAAGCACATGTGAGTCCCTTTTCCGTACAGCTACTGTAGCCACTCTGGCCCCCAGGAAGCCTCTGCCAGTGGCAAATTGCCCCCGGTGCACAGGGCCACCATGACCCACACAACTGTTGGATACCAGTAATTTACCTGTTTAAAAAAGCAGTGTTTAATAAATAGATTGGTTTTGTAACCTCAGTGACTTTTCTCTAACCTACTAACAGGAAAGAAAGCTCCAAGAAATTAGTCCGAGCCGATTCAGTGAGTGAGCTTCCTGCTCCACGGAGACTAAGATGGAAATGTTCCCCTGAAATTCAGGCACATTTGGCATCAGCAGCAGAAAAACTCCAAAGGTAGAACACATGCCTCATTTTTCTCAGCAATGACTGCAAGCTGGGAACTACCCAGCACATTGTGTGCAGGCAGGAGTTTCCTGTGAGGGACTATCACTGTCCTCCCGGTCCTCTTCATCTTCCCCAGTTGGACATGCCTGTCACCTCCTGGCAGGACAGCACCCTTATGAGCTGGACCTACTTCGGTGTATTCAGGAATTGCACTCTATCTTTGTTTGCCTTCCATGTAAATATTAGGAAAGCTAAAGACCACTGGAAAAATGGTTGAGTCCTATTTGCACAGGATGCACACAGTGCAGGTCCTCTGGTTTTATGGATGCACTTCATGGGTTTGACTTGACTAAAGCCAAAGCCAGAGGGATGGGTACATATATATGGGACAGTAAAATACAATTGATTTGAATAAATAATTTGAATTCAGGAATGTAATTTGTTTACATCCATGTTGCTCCTACAAAATTTAGTTCTTCTGTTTCCAGACTGTAAAAGATTTGCACGATCTTTGGGGGTGGGAATAGCAATGAGAGAATTTGTTTTTTTCCACATTATTTCATCTCAGCAGTCAGGCCTGAGATGTCCCTGGAGAGAATTAACAAACCAGCTGCATGATAGTGCATAAGTATGTCTAGTGTGATTGCACTAGATGAGACCTCAAAGTGGCTAGAAGCATAGGTGAAATGTTTTAAAACATTCAAGATACAGAGTAATTCCTTTCTGTTTTCAAATAAAGGTAGCAGTCCTCTAAATTGAAACTTGCAAGGAAGTTACAGCCTTCATCAGGTTTTAAATCTACCTGGTTTGCACATGAGTAATTCTCATAGAAATGTGTCGAGAACAAAGGAGGCCCTGGCTTAGGCTCCAGGAGGGAACACACTAGGGGCTGGGGGTTTTAAATAAGGTGTTTTATGCAAGTGAACAGAACGACCCGAATGGCACAGTTCGTTTTACAGCTGCAGATAACAAGCCCAGTCTAGAACCCTTATTAATAACAGCTACTGCCTAGGAACAAGTTACCAAAGGCCAGGACTGGCTGCAGAGCAGGAGCCCCCTCGCCTCCAAGAGGGCAGGAAATGACCTCTGTGTTTTATTTGCAAACAGAAATGGAAGGTGAGATTCTTGCATCTCTCCCCACAGTAACTGCCTCTCCTTTTCTTCCAGGGTAGTAATAAATCTGGACTTTATTGCCTACAAGTTTGAGAATTATGGAAAGGAATTTATTAAGAAACAAAAGGTTAGCCCAGATGCCTACATTCAAGTAGCACTTCAGCTGGCATTTTACAGGTAAGGTTAATTCAAGTCATAGGAACAATGTAGCACAAGAGGGGATTCACAGTTTGTTTTTTATAGAGTCTGTTTTTCCCTCAGCACCGAAACAAAGACCTCCCACATGGAAATGAGTGATCTTGCCTCATGCCTGGAGGTCAGATAAGATAAAAATTGCCACCCAGTGCTGAGACAGTACTCCTTTCCTTCGCTCTCCTTCCCTCTCCTTTCTTTACTTTCCCATCCCTGTGTCCCATACATGCCATTCCCAGTCAATACCCTGCCCACAGCTGTCCCTGCGCTTGGCATCGAGAAGAGGGTGAGGGGATGTGGCAGGGAGTGGCAGACAACCCTGCCACCCACAGCAGAGGCAGCAGCTAGGGAGTCCAAGCCCTTGGGGCAGAAACACTCTTTTCCACTGCAGGTAGCTTGGGAGGAGACACAGCAGTAACACAGAGCTCACCACACGTTCGTTCACCCCTTGCACTGCAGGGTGAAAAGCATTCGCAGGGAAATATACTACAGAGGCAGATCAGATCAGAGTTCCTACACGGGATAGTAACCACCGCTGCCTCCTTCCTCACGGGCATCCCAAGATTTGATAATATCCTCCAATTTCCCTTTCCAAAGTTAAAAGTGCCTTTCTATGTTGTCAGAGCAGCTAATGCTCCAGGCTAGAGATCAGTTGCATGGTTTCCTGCAGAACAGCCTATTACATGAATAATTCTTTATCGTGTCAAATTAAATCCTGAACTGATCTTTACCTAATCAAAAGCGGAGATGCCCGACACATTTTGGGTATTCCATTAACATCTGTTAAACTGCCATTTTGCATAGTCCATTAACCAAACTCCAACAATGGCCTGGTCCAAGACTTTCGTTTGGATCCCAGCCATGATATAAATCCATGGTATAAATGCAACAAATACCTCAGGGGACAGTTATGTTCTGAGACACTCACTCTGACTGAAAGGCACGGCAGGTCTCCTGAAGTGAGGAACAGTGGCTATGTTCTGGACCCAAATTAAAGAAATGGTCTTCCCATACTGTTCTATTTGCTGGGTGGGTTTTCATTCCAGCTCAAACAGCACCCTTTTCCCCTTTTAGTTTTCTTTCTTTCATTCACACACAGAGTGCTTTTTTTTCTTCTTTTAAATAAAACATATTTCAAGCCAATAAGTAAATGATTAATTACACAATTATTTTATGATGCAGTACAAATAAAGCATTCCTTGAGATCTTTCAGTACATTTTAGTTTTACTAGCCTTATTTTTACACAGCAAGTCATTTTTTACTGGCAGTGCATAACTAAAATGTATACAGCTGTATGCAGGTCCTCATATTAGGAAGGAGTGAGCATCCATCTTTTTAAAGTTTCTTACAGGATTCTATCAATATTAATATGAAAACTATGCAAAAAAAATCATGGCTGTAACAAAATATATCAAGCCTATATTTCTTTTAGTCTTTATGACTCCTTGAAAATAATAATTCTTGGGTTTTCTTCCTTTGTTCTCTCAGATGCCACAGGAGACTTGTCCCTACCTATGAAAGTGCTTCCTTGCGCCGATTTGATGAAGGCAGAGTCGACAATATTAGATCTGCTACTTCTGAAGCATTTGCTTTTGTAAAAGCGATGACTGATGACAAGACAGATCTCTCGGTATGTTGGTCAGGCTTCCTCTGCCTTCTCTGGCAAAGCACTAGACAAATAATGCATTCATGATCCCAATGCTCTCACTTTTAAACTGTTAACTGAGAACATAAAGGCATAGGGCAGGGTAGCAAGCCTCACAGAACTTTACTTTTTGTGCATGCTAACAGCTTACCTAAATATAAATGTTACCTTATTAAAGCATCCAGGAGATTCAAAGGTGCCTAAACGTGACATTTTTAACACATCTGGTTTTAGACTTAATATTGTCTTGTGAATCAGATTCAAATTCTGCTCCCTGAGAGAGATCCTGAGCTGAACAGGCAGTTAAGGATACATTGCCACACCAGGGGAATTGCCTGGCAGGTCCTCTGCTGCAGATCGCAATGTGTGAAGTGATCTAATTCACATGCTTTGATTTCTGGATAAGGTGGATATGCCCTGGCTGATCTTTTTGGTTTTAAAGGTATGTTTCTACTAACCAGAGTTAGTTTTATAGAATCCTCAAAGGGGTTGAAGCTTCATGATGAAAAAGCTTCATCAAGCTAATAAAACTCTCCAAACTGTCCTGACATCATCCTGCAAAACCAAAAATTAAACTGCCTTGCTTTGTGACACCACCATCTGTTTGCCAGAACAACAAGTACTGTACATAGTAGATGGGGATGCAGAGATGTACAGCTGAGAGCTGAGACTAGAGCTGCAGAAACAGCTTTGTGCACTGTCCTGCCCACCATCCCTGGAGAGCCTCCCTCAATGTCTGTGTGCTGCTTCCACCCACTGCACTTCACTGCTGTACAGGGAATTTCCAGGTAGCTGTTCAGATGCAAAAGGCTGCCACGGCATGGATTATTTTGCACAGTAAGACCACTCCAGTGGCAACAGCCCACATGGCTGTTCTTTAGAATCTAGCATGGCATTGCTAGAAGTATTGCTGGGCTGTAGATGCATGAAACTTTGTAAATCAAGCTCTAATATCCCAGGGGTTGAGGAAAATTTACCCAGAGAGATGCTCTGTTCCTCCACTGCATCTTCAATCTCCTTCAGGTTACCATGCCCAGAACTCAGCTTATGATGAATGAGACACAAGTAAGTTCAATGTTAAAATGGTAACTCAAAGGAAACCTGAAGTGATTCCCTACACTGAGTGGACAATTCAAGGAAGATTATGGCCATACTATTAGATGTAATAGTGACAGCCATACAGTAGACGAGAAGATGCTGTTATTTGCTACCAGTGTCCTGTCTGACAACAGGGTTCTTAATAGTTTTTCATTGAAAGCTGCTGTCATCTGTGCACGCCTTCCCCTCCACACCCGGCTGCGTAGCATACACACCCCAGCCCCAACACACACTGCTGCAGGCTGACTGCCCTCCTAGGAGCCAGCCTGCTCTCAGCACGTTGTTTTGCCAGAAAATACTTGTTCCCTGCAACAATCTCTTCCTACCTTCCTTATTCCAACACTTAGAGACTTCTGCGGCCCTTCCAAAGCTTCAGCATTTCTCACTGGTTTGCCACCCAAATCTGGGATTGTTCCCACCTTTCATGGAATCCTGAACTGTACCACTTCACACAAGCATGTCCAGCGTGAGCTCAGTCTCAGCCCCCGAGTCTTTATATCGCATGCCTTGGCAGTACTGTACAGAGACAATAATCGTTTCATTCCCTCTGAAAAACCTGCAGTCATAATGCGCAAACAAATCCACTGATGGTTTTCCTGGCTTCTTGTCCACTGAGAGATGCAAAGGGCATTTAAACTGATCTGTGAGTGTTCTTTCCCAGAAATTTTTGGAAGTCTTTGTTTTGATGGGAACGTCTTTATCTTTCAGTTCAAAAGAATATCTATTATTATCACAGAATCATTAGAAAGACAATTCATTTAACCCTGCTTTTGGAACGGATTGCCTCAGGATGTGAAGGGGTTAATTCTACTTTTAGGACAAAGAGATGTATCACTCGAACTCCCCAAAATATTGTTCGTGATTAGTCATTAATCCAAATCAAATAAAAAACAATTTTCTACCTGATGCTAATAAAAATGATCTTTGAATGATAGTTTGAACGGTCAGCAAAGACTGATTGAGTCAGATTGATTCTCTAGCAGGAGAAATATCTCATGCATTTGACACTTGCTATAAAAGAAGCAGCAACTGACACTGCAGAGACTGCTTGAATAGCTGTAAATTAATCAGATTTAAAGACTGCATTTTGCAGTTTAATCTGTATAAGGGAACTAAGGCCTAGCTCTAGACCTATGAAAAAATATTAGACGCTGTACTTTTGAAGGTCCCTGATGGTGGCCTTGAATTGCTTCTAAAATGAATTCTTTGTTCAAAAGATCATCCATCGTCCATGTTTATATGGAGACTCAGTAATTTCTGGCTGTTTCAGGGTGTCCCAAAGTTGCAGTGTCAGGCTTGATGTACAGCAGGGCAGCACTTCTTAGGATCATTCCCTTAATAAAAAAGGCTGCAATTTGACAGGAGTCAAAATTTACTAGCTTGTTATCTGAAATGTGAGGCATTTGTGGATGGTAGAGCAGCCTTGGAAAATTCTAGATCTCCTTTCACACAAGGGGGTAATTTTTGCCTGACTAGTAAAATACCAGTAATAGCTTTGATTAATGTCACCGTCACTGTCTAAATAAACCCTTCAAGAGAAGATACAATGCCTAGCTGTTTCAAACCACTGAATTACACTAGGCAATTATTTTCACTACGGTCCAATTAGTAATAATCTACACCCCCAAAACCCATGGACGAAATCCATGAGGGGAACTGCAAGTCCTTCCTTGACTTCAAACAAACCACCACCAGTAAACTTGGTCAGCCTGTGCCCAACCAGGCACCATTGCTGGCTGGGACACTTCATTTCTAAGGAGTACTTATACCTGAGCCAGGAGCAAAGGATATTTGAGAGTGCTTGTTCTTTGGTTGCTGGTTAATTGATGGAACATGCTATTTCTTCGAGAGTTTATTCAATAACAGATACATTTTGATTCCCCCAACAGGATTCTGAGAAGATGCAGAGACTTAAGGATGCAATTGCAGCTCAGACTAATTATGCTATTCTGGTAAGTAATACACTGCTTTGTCTGAATAAGGACTAGTTAGCTTGCTCAAGAGAAGTACAAAGATGCAATCATTAACTATTTGAGCACTAAGCATCTCTAAGTAGGAAAGTACCTCTATGTCACACTGACAAAAATATCTAATGATGCAAATACCCTCCAAATAGCCATAGTCAACAAACATCACCCTAAAAAATACTTCCTGGAAAGAAAGTTAACAAAATCCTGCATTAGCCATCAGTGCCAATCCCATCACTCTTGGGAATTAGCTGTCTTATCTAGAGCTGCCATGGAAAATGACACACTGTATTCAATAGTCGGAGGAATGTGCATAAATGTGAAACATTTCTGATTTCTATCTGTGTCACAATTAGGAGTCCCAGACACAAATCTGAATTCCACTAAGCTTGCTGTGGTATAAATTAACAATTCAAAAATGGCCTCCACCTTAAAGAGCTTCCAATCAAAGTTTAAGGGATAATGTTTTTTTTTTATATTGAAATGTTTACAAGGGAGAACAGTAGCCAGATGAAATAAGCCCGTGCCCTCAGAGATCAGCATGAAATGTTAGTCATGAAGATAGACAAGACAAGTGGCAATCGGATATTCTAATGGGGCATGGCAAGTGGACAGGCGAGAGCTTTATTAGGATGAGAAGTAAGCGAGGCTTAAAAGCAGCCAGCTTAGCTGCTGTGTAACATGCATGAGAAATAAAACTCTGGCTGCAAAGTCCAGATCCCCCAAATTTACAGGTATTTAGACCCATAAGCTATGACATTGTAGATAAGATCGAGACAGCAGTAATAGATCAAGAAGTTGTGGTCCCCTGCAAGTAACCATTTCTGTGTTTTCTTATGTTTCTTTTCCCTAAAGAAGAGAGGTTCCTGTCTGGTATTCCAAAGTGCCTTTTCTAATAAAGGTCATTAACAATAAGGGAATGATTATAGTCAGTTCTCTTTTTAAAGAGCTGAACGCAGTGTCTAATAAAAGGAAGACACACCCTCCAGTGAAAAAAAATCAGTTTAGTATCAAATACAACTCACTTTCTGTTGATTAAAAGTGAGAAAATTCAGCCTGGGTCATGCTCTACATCCCACTGTGCCAAGACAAAGCACAGGCTTACTCTACAAACAACCTAGTCAAAGCATTCATGTAATTAATAAATGTTAATAACCAGCCACGTGAAGTGAATTCACTACCTGTGCCATTGGCTCAGACCATTCCCTAGCAAACCTACGTTGCTGATTACTGTTTAAATATTCATGATATTCAAGAAATCGTTCATTCCAGTGGTGGTTTCAAAGGTATACTCGGAGCACTGGAGAGGTGAAGTGTTGCTTTCAGGCAGGGTTTGTGAAACAAATGAAGCAGGGAAGAAAATGAGGTTTGTATTTCAAGCCTCGTGCTAGGAACCCACATCTTAGAAGCTGAGACTCCAAGTTATCTCTAAAGAAGAGGCAAGTTTTACTTCAGGGCAAGTTTTACTTTAGGGCAACTGAAGTCTCACCTAAACCATCTCAGAGTAACTTCACAATGAACACAACATACTGTAGGTCTGCTAGGTCACAACCAATGGCATTTCTGTACAGCATCTCTTTAAACAGGGGGACAGGCAAGGAAGGAAGGGGGACAGGCAAGGAAGGAAGGGGGACAGGCAAGGAAGGTAGGGGGAAAGGCATGGAGGAAAGGTGGGCAAGTAA
>JANHFX010025266.1:16079-32047 GCA_027560015.1 Chloroceryle amazona
GGGAGGAAGGAAGGGGGACAGGCAAGGGAGGAAGGAAGGGGGACAGGCAAGGGAGGAAGGAAGGGGGACAGGCAAGGGAGGAAGGAAGGGGGACAGGCAAGGAATAAAATTCATAAAATGCCCCCTCTGAGTCACTTCTGTTCCAGAAACTGTTATCAAATTAAGCCTCCCGTGTAGCTCATGGAAAAAAAAATAAATTAAAATCATGATCAAAAAATTAATTTGTCTTTAAATGTAAAAATGTCTCCAGGTATTTCTACTTGACAAGATCCCCTTTCTTAGAGTAGCAGAATGTAATTGTTGTACCTTTAAACTACAGGCATGACTTACATGGTCTGACTAAATTGTGTGCAACAGACTGAAATGCAATAGCTTCTAAGAAAAACAAAAACCAAAATCTACTTCATAAAATCATTAAATTGCTTTTTGTTTTATTTCCCCTTGTTAGGGCTTACTAGGCACTGCTATCTTAAATGTGGAGCTCTAAAATTCAATTTAGCACAGTTTTTTCCTATGCGTTGACTCACAGTTTATTTCGTTAGCCTGTCTCGGCCTCTCTTCAGACATGACATTGATCTATGTTGCAAAAATGTCATTGCTAACAGCCTTATAAATCTTGTGTGATAGCAAAATATTTCCTTCCATTATCAAGTCAGTTTCCCCTCTATGGGAAAAACAATGTAAATGCTGCTCTGATCTACACTACCTTTTTGCAAGCATCCTTGCTCCATCTGGGCTGATGGACCCTCTACCAATGGCTGCCCACTCCTCAACAAGCCAAACGAGATTATCCACTCCCGGACCCCCTGCTGCAGGTTATTAGTGGTTAAAACAATTATTCTCTTAAGAGGAACAGCAGACTTGTGCTTTTTTTTTTTTTTGATGCCCCTGAGACAATCCAGTTCTACAATGAAGCCAGCACGGCGGGGAGGGAACTGGGATATTTGATCAGTGAATTAAATTGAGAAGGCATCTGTGTCCCTTACCCCAGTCAAGTGGTGGGATACACTAGTAGATCTATGCTAGAGCACTGGCGAATCTATTCTTTATTCTGTGACCAGCATTAAATGTGTTGCAGATACCTACCCGATCTTTGGATGCAAGCTCTATGGAATGACACATGCTTTACCTGCCAGAGTGAGATGCAGGCAGCAAGTCAGTGAAAGATTAATTTATTCCAATTTGGAGGTGTTTTGGGGCCTCCTATCTTGAAATATAATCCAATTGACACACAGGAATTACTGATACACACTTAAAGGTTTCTGGTGTCCCATCTGCTCCCCACAGCAGCTTTGGAAGGCTAGCCCATGACATTCAGCTCTGAGAGATGATGACGACCAAGAACACCAGATAACATCAGCACATAAACATATCAAGGCCATCTCCTTCCTAATTTTTACACCTTCAGAACACCATATGAATTTCTAGTTGCTGATCATCAACAAAGCACAGACTCAGAGCAAGATCTGAACAGTACAGGCATTACATCACTCAAACCAAGTTCATCAAGTCTGACCAAAAACCAGGCAGTTAACAGACAAGAAAATGTCTTCATCCTCAGTTAAATGCTGGTGTCTTATGTTGTGCACAGGCTATTACTGGAATGGCAATAGACAATCATCTGCTAGGGCTCAGAGAGGTGGCACGGGAACACTTGAAGGAACTGCCAGAGATATTTACAGATGAGACATATTTGACAAGCAATCGATTTATCCTCTCGACCAGCCAGGTGAGTTTATTCTGTTCCCTGGTATTGCTAAGCAAAGACTAATTCATTTGTGTTCTGCCAGACCTCGCAGATCCCGGTGAGAGCAACGTTACCTCACCCACCCCCCCAATAAAAAACCCAACCTGTTAACAGTCTGATAAATTCTCCAGATATTTAATCCAGTTTGGGGTCATTCTGCAAATTCAGAACGGTAAATACTGACTGAAGTTACAACTTTCCTTGCAACATCCCAAAGCCCTTCCCAGAAATTCTGGAAATGCACACAAACAAATTCACTAAAATTTGTATGAGGGCTCGGTGATTTCTCACTTTCCAAACTGTGTATCTTCCTGTTCCCTTTATTGCCCTTCTTGCCCTAAGGTGACAGCTCTAGTGGGAATTCTTTACTCCAGTGGCAGTACAACTACAACCCAGACAGGTTGCCATTCGGAGAAACAAAGGCCAAGAGCCGGGAGACACTTTTAGTCTTATAGTAGCTATGTTTGGAATCTTTGAGACCCTTCAGTTACTCAGCCTAAGACTGCAACCTGTGTAGATGTGCATCTTGGATTTACTGACATTTTAGACACTTAACATTTCCAGTTACTTGCAACCATGCTAAGATACTCCAAGAATCAACGCTTCCTCCATTTAATGTTCTGAATAAGGAAACATCTTTACAGCATACAGCCTGAAGATTAAATGTTTCCCTGCATGTAGTGGCAGTCCTAATGAAAGAAGAAATCTATGTAGGAATTCATTTACTGAAACACAAACCCAACTACACCGATTGGAACTATGCAACAAAAGAGACTTATAACATCATGCTACAGCATAAAACCTTAATAAGTAATTTGATCTCATCATTATGTTTGTAGGCTTTCAGACATGAGTGAATGCAACCAACATACTACTACATAAATTCTCCAAGAAACTATCCATGAGCAAAGAGTTCTTCTGAATAGCTTTATGGCCTCCGGCTGTTGCACGGCAAATTTATCTGACAATTCTATGGCTCTGTTAGCAGGACTAATGGCTTGTTCTACACCATTAAAAAGCCAAATGTTATTTGTGAAGGTCCATGTACACAAAGTCTGAAACATTTAGATTTCTAACACATCTTTTACTGTCTGCAGGAGAAAGTGTTTCACTCCTGTATTATGTGGGGATTAAGCTGAGGTGTAATGGAAATATAGCACCTCGGTGCATTTAATTATGTTTTTATACAGCATCCAATTATAAATGAGTTAGAAATTAACAATACTGCTTCCTGTAATTGATTAGTCTTCACATTGCAAGTTTAACATAACCTTAAGGAATTAAAAACCTTAGATAAGTTCTAGGTATCATAATTTTACATTTCAGAATTACATATAGCCTTAAAAATTCCCTATCAGTGAAAAGCTCATAGCTGTTAAAGGTCTATGTAAAGTGAGCAAAGAAATGCCTTATATCCACATCAACCAACACTGGTTTTCAAATGATGGCAAACAAACAGAGCAACAAAATTCTATAGAGATCTCCTTTTACCTTCCCAGTGGCAGGTCCAGGGCTGGACTTCTGAAGGGAGCAATCTTCTGCAAAGGGGATTCACCACATTTCCAACATTTTTAGCATTTGTTTATCTTTTTTCCTCATTCCTATCTAGCTGATTTCAGGTACCCTGACTAATTGGAGATCACTCTTTACTGTTTCCCTGCAAACAGGTTCCAACTACTATGGAAATGTTCTGCTGCTATGGGCCTGTGGTGCCCAATGGTTACGGGGCGTGTTATAACCCTCAGCCAGAGCATATATTGTTCTGCATCTCGAGCTTTAAAGACTGTAAAGAAACCTCCTCAGGCATGTTTGCAAAAGCTATGGAAGAAAGTCTCCTAGACATGAGAGAGCTGTACGTGAAATGCAATTCTGCTATGGCAAAGCCACCTGCTAAACAAGAAGCAACCACACAGCTGCAGAGTGACTGCAAACTCTAAGAGGCTGTGGGAATTGCTCTCCTGAATCCACTTTATGAAGAAACAATGACATAGTTGTTCAAAGGCAAGGTAGTACTAGTAATATATTAGTATAGAACCAAAATGTCATTTGTTTTACATTGTTGCCAACATTTAAAACCTGGTATGCACTAAATCTACCATTACTTGCTTGAGAGTAAGCAAAAAAGGTTTGGTCTCACAGGTTGAAATGCAGGAGGAAATAATATGAGTATGTGTTGTACTACTGTTTCTGGCCATGCCATTTTATCCCCTAAAATTTGAGTAAATTTGTAGATGACATAAATTACATACTAAGGCACAGCAATTAATTAATATCCCCCGCAAGTCATTCTAAAATATTCATGTCTATTCCTGCAAGATTTGCATGTAAAGAGGAAAAGGAAAAAAAGAAAAAAAGATATTTATATATATATTTCCCCTATCAGGAATGTTGAGAGTAATAAATACTGTAAGCAATAGGCTGATGCCATTAAATCCTGAAAACTCGCATGAAGAGTATTTAATAGCACCATTCTATTTAACACATAAGAAAACCAGATTATTTTACTGAGTGGCCACTGTGTATTTCCACAAACAGTGTTTAAGAAGATTACACAAGTGTTCGCACATTACCCCAATTCCAGAATGCTGCAGAAATAATTTAGCCTTCTGGTTTGCACTGGCCTCAAGCACAGTCCTATTCTGAAAGCAGTGTATTGGAGATGAGACCCATCATAGAGAACTGGGAAAAGTTTGTCCGTAATGATTGACTTCATCATTTCTTTCTATCAGTGAGCAAAATCCCATCTGATGAGAGGCAAAGCACAAAGCGTAAGTGCATTTCAATCCTCCCTAAGACCTTTTTTGTTTGCACAGGAATGAATTTAGTCACTGTGACTACCAGGAGAGTGTATGCAACCACGCAAAATCGAAGAGCAATAAATAACTAGAATGAAGAGGCAAATTTGCAATAGAAGGAAGTCTCCAAGCTAGAGCTATAAATACCACTTCAAGAGTACTGGTACTCATATCAGCTTTACATCATCCCACTTGGGAGGTGTTTCTATTTTCTATATTTTAAGAGTAGATGTGGGGTATCCTATTTTGCAATATACAGTAAATTCAATCAGGAAAATAATATAGTATCTGGTAATTCCCATTCTTCTGTGAATGTTATCCCGAGGGTTTTCTCATTGTCTCTTTCATTCCCTACAAATCCTTCCAAGGACTCAGATTTTTCGTTACTTTCTCTCACACTGAAGTATGTTGCCTTGCTTGGACGTGTTCAGTCATCATCATTAGGATACAACTTACTAACTAAAGACACTCACTTACCCACTCCAGTGCAGATTCTTTGCTCAGCAAGCTGGAGCACGCTCTGAAGTCTGGCCAGGGACAGCCTACTTGCCTGTGGAGAAGTGAAGATGTGTTTAATTCTTTTGTAGACTGAACCATCACAGGCTTAAGCATGCTCGAGCCTAGAAGCAGGAGAAAAGGTTTCTTACAATAATCTAGGAGTGCAGATATGTTTCTAAGAACTCCAGCTACAGATTCAGCAGATCATCCATGCTCATGCTTGTTGTGCTGCCTCTTTGGAGTTACCTAGATGCAATTCCTCCGTCTGCTGGACAAAGGCTACCCACAACCCCACGCATGAAAGCACAGTGGGATTCATAATCAAGTGAAGCCAGACAGTTTGTTGGAGCAAATCAGCTACAATGATTTACAGTCAGTGAGAGCTGGGCTCATTTTTTTTAAATTTAATGCATTCATTTAAAAATATGTTTCATTATTCCATGAGCTGTGGTTCAAACCAAAGATGAAATCTATTTTTGGATTATATAAATAATATTATGGCAAATGTATTTGCCTGCCTCAAAATTCAGAAGTAAGAAAATTTAAACAAAAATTAAAAATAAAAAAATCAAGGAAACTATTAATCAAAACAAATGTTCACTTAATAAATATACTCTTCAAAGCATGACTTTAAATTGTTCCTATAAGCATGAAAATTACTTTGAGACACCCCCAGTAATTTTGCTTTGTTGTGTCTCATGTCACAAGGTACTCTGCATTTTTAACATAAACATCACCTTACAACCTCGACATTTTTTCATAGAAGTGCATGCTCAAAATTATAAACATCTTTTAAATGTATCAAAATGCTGATAATAATTATTTGGTTATTTATTTGCTTCATTACTTTTGCCATTTGCTTCTAATTAAATATACAGTTTTATTTTCTATTCCTAGTTTTATAGGTACTGATATTTATTTGCAAGTATTAGCTGTGTTTTCACTTATCTGTCTGGGGTTTTAACAGTAGCTCGGACACTGTACTCAACACAGTCCCTGACTATTCAGGCAGAAGCTACAACCACACCTGAAATGTTGTAGCAAGTTATCACAAAGAGACCCTTTCTTGCCTGCTACCAACACTGGAAAATACTGACACCACATTTTTACTCAGGGACCAGTGAGCATCCACAATTCCTATTTATTTAGCTAATTATTCCATACTTGTATCTCAGCTACTTACTGGTCTGGTTTATAGCCCAAATACCTGCAACAAGCACCTTCAGTGAAGCCAGTCTCCAGAGGAAGGCATTTGCCTACGTGCTTAACCTTAACCCCTCCTAAAGCAGTGCCTGCGACGTACCTGACTTTATTTAAACAAGTTCAGACTCCCTTTGGGTGTGTTTAAATTAGAGAGAGCCGATTAAATGCCAGATGGATAAAAGTCACAGCAGAGGGCATTGCAAACTTCTCCAAGGACTGTGCTTCTTCTCAGATACCAGAATCCCCTACAGCTGTGTGGTCTGAGCTCATGCTGCAGCTGCATCTCCAAAGCCTTTGGGGAAATAGGTGTTTTATTAGGTTCCTAGTTAAAATGATTTGTATTATCCCGATGAAGCTCTCTCCTGAAGTTTAAAAATACTTAAGGAAATCAAATGGGAAACTTTTAAAATGTTTCTAACCAGAAAACTATAGAACAAATTGTTCATTATGAAAAGGAAGAAAATCTTGATTGACAGAGCTAAGCGTAATTACATTAATGTAACGAGTGGCAATGATTTAATGAGACCTCTTGGAAGGATCTGGGACATACAAACCCCCCTTCAAGAGAATTTTGAGGCGATAACTGTTTCATTCTCTTCATAAGTGTTACACCCACATAAAGTACCAGGATGTAGACATTTAAAAAGCTGCTTTTCGTGAACTTCTATAATGGCAGTGAACAAAAGTAAGACTTCAAAACCGTGATGGTTTGAGGGCATAAGAACCTGACCTCTCTCCTCTGAGCGCTGTCAGAGCCCTGTGTGATCCGTAATGCAGCATGGTTGTCACACATAGCTGAACTTTGTCCGGCCCAAGAGTTGCAGAAGATAAAAATATTTTAGTGATACTGTTATTTTTATAATATAGTATAGATTTAAGACAAATGTAAATGCGTATTTATAGCACATTCGGCTTCTGTTATGTTTCGTGCTCTCTTGAAATATATTTATCTGCCTATATTAATATAGACGACCTGAAGCGTAAGTTGGTGCCACAGATTCAGTTTATTTAAGGCCAGAGTTCGTCACCGCAAATAAAAATTACCACAGGAAAGCTTCTTGTCGCCTTTTTGTGCCGGGCGCCTCTCTGTTCCCGCCTCTCCTCGCCTCATCCCCTCACGGGAGCGGAGAATGGCGGGGCGGCACCGCCAACGGCTCCTAACGGCCGCGGCGCGAGACGGCTGTGAGGGGAGCGCCCCGTCCGGCCCAGCCCGGCTCCGCCGCGGGCCCGGCCCCTGCAGCGCGACCGCCCGAGGACGGTCCCCGGCGCCGCGACCGCCCGGCTGCTCTGCAGGCGGAGCCGCCCTCTGCCCCTCCCCGGGGAACGACAGCGTGTGTATGTACGACGGGGGGGGCTGATTCTGCTGCGGGCTCTGTGTGGTCTCGCTGTGCTGAAGGGTCTCGGCGCTGCGCGGCTCCCAGGCTGTAAAGGGCGGCCCGGGCAGCTGCGTTAAGTGTGTGACAAAGAAAATGGCGGGTCCTTAAACTCGCCTCGGAAAGCGCAAACGCTCCCAGCTTTTAAGTTCGCTAAACTAAGCCTGTATTACAGCGTGTGTATGTTTTTCCTCTCCAATTACACCAGCCTCACTGAAAACACGACTGGGATAACCTCATGACTCAAAAGATGAAAATTTGTGGGGAATACAAAGTCAACTTCTGCCGCTTCCAGCTCAAGGGCAGTGGCGGGAACTGACGTTCCGCGGGCGGCTCGGGGCAGCAGGGCCTCGGCCGGGAGCTGAGCTCCCCCCGCACCGGGGCCTTCGGCCAGGACCGGGCCCTTGGGCCAGTCTCGGAGCTTCGCTTGCAGGGCCTGAACGGGCCTCCCTGTGGGCCCAGCAGCGCTTGGGGAGTGAGCTAGAGCTCGGTGGTGGACTACCTGTATCTAAAGTTGCAGGTACATATATCTCACAGAAGGTGAGATATTCTGCGCTTCACCCTGAGTTAAGGGTTGGTATAGTTTATTTGCTGTTTATTAAGGAACAAGCAGCTCTTTTCCGCTGATAAGATGCTTTCCAACTGTAAGATAAATAATAAAGAACTTGTGCCTCGCAAAATTAATCTAAGGTTGCAAGATAAATTGTATGCACGTGATCTAAAGTATTCAAATTACTAATATTTTGTGATTATAAAGGCTCTAGATCGCACAGACGCAGCCAAAAGAACGATAAACTTGGTATGAGGCAAATCACTACTTGGTTGACACTGAAAACTTGTGACTTCATGCAATAGTCTCCTGGCAACTCGCTCCAGTTCTCTTACTGGGGTTGCTAGATCATTGAAACCTTCCTGACATGAACCCAGAGACCAGGCCTCAGCCCACAGAAATTAGTGAGGGTTGGGTTTTTTTAACTTAGAGCCAACAGTAGAGAGATGTCACCTCTCTCCCCTGTTTTAAATGCGAAATAATTGTCAGATTGCCATTAATGCTTCCTAGAAAGCAGGGAGAGGTGTCTGATGAGGATGACAAAAGAGCAGCAGAAGCTGCAGGCATGCTGCCTTATGAACCTTCTGCAGCCCTTTTCAAGAAGTGGAATTCAAATGCTGCAAAGAGCTGTCACAAGTGTCACAGTGTTTGAGAAACACAAGCCATACAGCCACAGTGGACCCAGGATTGAGGAAGTGGGACTTCGACCTGCCAAAATAACTGATGGGTGTTGGTCAGGACACCGTCTCAGCCTGAACGTGTAGCTGATACAAACCCAGAAAGCTGAGACTCTGAATGTTTGGCGATACCGGAATCTGCTTTTGCCTCATAAAACAAATCAATAGACTAAGATGAATTAAAAAGAAAGAGATCTATGGGAGCCCAGGCAGAAGCACCATAAAACCACCTAATTCAACTACACAAATACATAGGTTGAGAGAGGATTTTTGTCCCTCCTGCTTTCATTCTCAGCTTCACAAAATCTCAAGTCTTTAACATCCTGAGGAATCGCTCTTTCAGGAGAAGCAAAATGAATTATGCATCAATGAACAACTGGGTTACCAAGGTCGTTCACTTAACGTTCCAGCTGTTCTCTATATCTTAACACTTATTGAAGATTTCTTTTGAATTTAGTCTTATTCCATGGTACTTAGGAATAAATACATGGCATTTCTTACAGTTGCTGTGCCAGTTAATAGCAAATACAAGTACATAATGAATTTTTTTTTTGCCTTTTACCGCTAGAACTAGAAATGACAGAGGGTGGAGGCTTGATTCAAAGGAGATCCATTAATGCAATAATAGTGAAGCCAGAGATTAAAGCCGATAGGATCTGTGGGGAGCTTTGTACAGCACTTAACCACATTAACACTGGTTTTTGCTCCTTGCCCTCATAAGTGCTAAAAATTAGATATACTTGGAGTTCACAGGAAACCAAGCAAATGCAGTGCTGGTCTGCAAGGTATCTTAAGAGGAATGCTGCCGTTTCCTCTCTATTCCCTCTCCCCCCAGTAACTAGAGTATGAAGATCATATACTCTCAACCTCAACTTCATTTTAAAAAAGCTTCTGACTCAGGTAAATTCAGCAATTTGCAAATAATCACACGTCAAAATGCTGGTACCCTGAGCAATTTTCCCTTTGGTCAATAATTTGTTAGGAAAGCAAGCACGGGTTAGCCTTCCCATCCTAACAAAGGTGATCAGAGAAATCACAGCATTTACTGAAGCCTCAGAGTGCTGCCCAGCAGAAAACCCAAGCCAGAGAAATCCTGCCCCTCGGTGCCTTCTGTCAGCTGTAAGCTGCAGGGAGATTGCTGCGCTTACAAATAACCAAACCACATTTACAGTGACACTGATCCAACACAAAAGTGTTGTCAAAACAACGCTGTTGCTACGTCCAAGTATGGTGTCTTTCCAATGACCTAGAGATAACAGAGGCATTAAACCAATACTCTTTGGTGACAAAAAACAGTCATAAAGTCAAGCAAGGCAGAAAGTGCATTGTCCCTTTAGAAGGCTGAAGCATTTGGACTGTGACCATGACCCTGACCCTGAAACTACTGAGCAGGCACCACAACCCAGCCCCCAGCACAGAGAGGGGCTTTAAAAACCCTACCCTATTGCATTTGTCAGTGGGACACCAACCAATGGCTTTCTGCTCTGGCAGCAAATTGCTTATTGGCCTCTAAGGTAAATGCCAATTGATTAGACTAAGTTAGTTTAAATAATGTTAGTTCTGGGTGGAATTTACTTCCAAAAATAGAAGACTACACTCCCTAGACCTCTTGAGCATGGAATGCCATGAACACCAGTGGAAACGCTCCGGGCAGATGAACTCAACGGTGTTTATTTTTTAAAATAAGTTCTAGTTTTGCTGTGTTTAGTGCTCTCTGAACACCACTCTAAGGGTATTTCTGTCGTTACTCCCAAGTTCTAATGACAAGTTTTGTAGGGAGATATTGAGCCTTAATAGATCAACGTGCTTAGCTGGAATAGCTTCAAAGAAGCCTTGAGGAACAAAAGGCTTCAGGTGTGAAAGAGAAGTGGCAAACTCTGAGCCAAGTTTGGGTTGAGAACAGCTGCTTTGACTTTGCTTTAGAGAACTATTATCACCAAAGTGTGAGAGACCAGTGACAGATGAGAAAAGATTTGTAATAGGACAGTGAGATAGCTCCTCATCAGATAAAAAATGAGCTTCATCGGACATTTTAAACACAGCCAGCTAGAATGCATGGAGAGATCTCGGGGCCCATTATTGTGCTTTTGGTACAGAAGGGAAATAGATGAAATACTTCAAATACAAATTTGAAGTAGCCCTTTCAGTTTGGTAGCCAGCCCTCAAACACTGCCTGTGAATAGTTACCATGGCACTAGCAGGCAGCTGGATATTTGAAGGCACTGTAGTAGCCACCCGGACAAAGACATATAATTTTTTTTTTGTATGTGAAACAACCACTTTTTTTTTTTCCTCAAAGTCTCCCTCATTTTTAAGAGTATTATCTGCCCCTCAGATAATCACGGCCATTTGAAAACCAAACCTAGACTGCAAGTCCTCTCTACAGTGACTTTCATCTGACTATTGTGATAAAGTCAAATCTGGAGGAAGAAAAGAGCAGCAGCAAATTATTCCAGTAGTAACACCAACTAAATTGCTGTGCAGCTTTTATGGTTTGACTAATTGTCTCATTAAGACACATTTCTGATCGCTGAAATGGATCTCAAGTATTATTAATCACTGGAAAAAAATGTACCACTAAGAGCCTCTCTCCCTCCTATCCTTGGCCCTATTTGTGGTGGAAAACACACAAAGGGTCCTGTTGATTGGAGCCCCGCTGCTACACAGTTGGCAGTCAAACGGTGCTAATGGCACAATAACACAATATAACTAAAATAGTTTGCCTTTTAGAGTAACAATCCCTTCTAACATGATTAAGCTCTCTCTCTCGTGTGCGTTTCCTTATGTTTTGCAAATGGCTCCAAAAAATCTGACAATTTTTCCAGTGATTTCTTCAAAAGGGGAAAGAAAATAAAAAATCAGTAGCTATCGAGAAACAAATTAACAACACTTGATACATTAGAAAATTATGAAAACAACTGCACCAACCACGGGCTGCCCAGCAGCACGGTTGTGTGGCACCCAGTCCACTCCTCCATGCCGAATGCGCCTCCAAAGACCAAGTTTGTCACTTTTAATTGCAGACACTTCAGTTGATGAGCTGGCTTGCCCTAGACTACCTCTGTAGCTGATGGAGAGAGGCACCTCCACAGAGCAATTCAGATCCCTACGAAGTATAGAATGTAGAATCTCTGGCTCCTCATTTAGGTACTTGTTTGGTTTCACGCAATATTAAAGGAGATGAAGCTTCTTCCTCATACGAGGAGCACATTTTGAAAGGAGCAAGCTGGCGTTATAGCCAACACACAACTGAGATGACAAGGTTAAATTTCCTTCCTGCTCATTTTGTGTACTGGCCAATGCTATGATATCAAACGTGGCAGCGCCGAGAACTTCCATGCATCATTTTTACAAGCTAAGAGAAAGTCTGTGACAGATTCACTTTGCAGTCTGTAGGAAAACACTTCTCCATCTCCTTCATCTGAAATGGAGAGAAGAGCTTTGAGACACAGAGATCTTGTGTTCCCTGAACCGTTTCTTCAGGAATAACTGGCTGTACAGCACTCCACAGTTAGTGCTTTGTCCCAGGAAATTCTATTTCTCATTTTGTATATTTTTTTTTTAAACAGAAGGAACAAAGTGATAATTCTGTTTTTAACAGTTGCTTTAACCCGTCCAGATTTATTTTGCTTATTTTAAGGTATTTTTCTTTAAAACATTAACATTCCCTGTTGAAGCTCACACATGTTATGAGTGAAAAACAGCCAAAAAGAATACGTGCTGGATTCTTCTGCCCTGGCAAGGCACATTTTTACAAGACTCCTAACTCAACAGAGGCTCGTTCAAGTGAGAGCCAAGACACATTACCAATTTAAGATGAATTTGAAATGTGGCCGCTTACTTGCTACAAAATTGATCAGAACTGGAAGTTGTAGGGGGGTTGTTTAGAAAAAGAGCATTGTCTGCACCCACACATAAGCACCGTTCAGCCACACAACCATTTGCTCACGTACATGGGTATATCCAAATGTACCCATCCGCCGAAGACATATGAAATACAACCAGAAACATCACAGGTCTTTGTCCTAGGCTTGGGAATTAGTTCTGAGGAACAGGCTATGCTACAGAGATCTCTGTTTACTTCCACTTGGGCTTTGTTACAGAGACAGGTACCGCTAAGTTACGAAGTTTTGCAGAACTACTGAGCTCGTGAGCTGTGTGATATTGCGGTCACTATGAAAAATAGTTTTACTGATAAGGCTGATGAGGAGCTTGAGAGCTGTGATAAAGGCCTAAGGAAAAAACAACCAACCAACCTAAAAAAAAAAAGAAAAAGAAATCACACTTCATGTAGCACATCCCTAATATTTTAATGCCCATAAATACCAGAACAGTGATGCTGAAGAGAATAAAATGTGTTTTCTTTTGGTGACAGTCCCTGCAGAAGCTCTTCGTAGGCATTCATTTACTGGCATGCATACTCAGATATGTTTTCCTGAAGCCTGCAGAGTTTTGTCTAAGCAAGAGCTTCAGAAAGGGTGTAAATAAATTAAAGAATGTCTGTTTTCTAATGAGAAGGGTGTATTGTGGTATAAATATTGCACAGCACATTAAATAAACATGGTCGCATATGACCAGGTATCTATTAAATGAGCACATCACAGGAGAAGTTAATTATCTAAGCGTGTAACTAGAACCCGTTTAGAATCACTGGAGATTAAGTTGCTTGCTTTCTGTTTATCTTTCCTTCCGAATAGGCAGCAGGTTGTTGAAGAGTCCCTAAGCAACAGAAAGCTTCAGCTCTTCATCAGCTCGAAGGTGACAGGGTTTTGTCAACAAGAGTTAGAAGTTCTGCTTAAACTGCTAAATTTTCCTCAAAGTACCTTTGTGCAAAATACGCTAGCACAAAACGGCATTTGGGACGTACGGCTGCGAAATGTTTGCGGTTCTTTTGCTTTCTTAAGCTGCTGGGGGAAGGAAGAAGACTTGCATGGTAAGTATGTATTTATCTATTGCAACCCTCAAAAAAGCATACGCAGACTTCTTCAGAATTGAGTGCTAGTGTCACAGACTAACACCCCACACGTAACAAACAACTTTACTGGGAGATTTTTCTAGGCTTGAAAAGCTCTTGTCCCAGTCCACAAGTAAAAACATGAATTCTGATGGAATTTCATTTTGCTTGGGACATGGAATTCGTGAAGGCAACTATCTTCTGTTCATCCTAAACACCATAATCAAGACTGCAAACACTGTTAAAGATACGTTCCTGTAAACTGCTCTAGAACAAAGAACAACCAATAAAGAAGGATTTAATTGCATGCAGTTCTTGGTGGTAAGATGATGCCAATCCCTTTAAATTACTTAAGTACTGCTTAAACCCTGTAATTAACATATAGTAATAAATATTTAATCTTTAATAAGCCTATTGGGAGCAGTTCATTAATCATCTATTTCTAGATGGAATTATGTAATCATTTTATCATGTTCTATATTAGACTGGTTGATTTTATCCTCTTTATTTTATCCAAAGCAGTGGAGACGCTCATTTAGGGAAACACACACTTTCCTCCAGTGTGGGGAAACACACTCTTTCTTCAAATTTGGTTTGCTTTTTACTAATTCAGTTTACCTTTATGAAGTCCTGGCTAGCACACAGCGATGGTTCACATTTACTTGACAGCCTCTGCTGTGGAACTGACTGACTACAGATAGGGGAGCTTTACTGGAAACCCCTTTCCTGGGAAACCCCATCGAGATCCAGACTGAGCTCTTACACAGAGCTTCTCCACTTGTGATACTCCGAGCACGCCCACCCTCCTGAAGGGCAGGAGAGTACGAAGGTGGCTGGGTATGACACGGGCAGAAAGTTTTTGTGCTCCTTTATGAGAGTGTCTATGGGCTACCGAGTAGGAATTAAAGATTTCTGCAACGGAAAAGCTATCTCAGTGTTTCACGCAGCATCTTTAGTGATGACTGCAATTGGTTTTCGCTCTAAATAAATTAGATCTCCATTTGCCATTAATTACTGCGTCACTTAAATATCACAAAGGAACTGCCTGGGTGCACTTATTGATAATTGAAAACTTTGAAGAAATTTATGGCACATTTTCAATCAAAGCCAATAAAACTAAAATATTCCTTCTCCCGAATAAATGTTCCTCTCTCCCCCCTCTCCTCATTTATTTCAGATAATAGGCTACACTTTAAATGACAGCATTAAGAAAAGCACAAGCTGAAATAAGGGTTGAGATGTATCTAAAAATCAGAAGTGGTTCAAACATTATTTTTTTTAAAGCAAGGATTAGGAGAGGCAATATTCCTCTGTTTCTTTCTTGCCAGTATGTTGAGTTGTCGTTTCAGTCTGCGTGCTCTTACCTGATACATTACACTGGTGATTAAGAAAATGTACCTGCTTAAGCTCGGTCCTTGTTCTGCATAAACACAAAAAACCCCTTTCAGTAATAATTTTTTAATCATTTCAGTTCATCAAACCAAGACTCCTATTGCTACACAACTGGACTTTGCAAAACCACTAAACGACCAAAGGGAACAAAAGAAAATACCTGAAACTTTTTGATCAGAGCTAATAGAAATCTTGAATGGCTCTTGCCATTTAAAGTTTCATTTTGAAGTTATTCTACGTACTAGCTGCAAAATTACCCTCCTCTGCAGAGTTTGGTGTGCTCTAATGGTCTGTGTTTTCATCAGCACAGAGAGGGTGTCAGGGTACCAGAGGGCAGAGGGGCCCATGACAGTTGGTTAGCGTTTAAGGATCTCTTCTTCCAAGCTCAGGACCAGTGCATCCCAGCAGGTGGGAAATCGAGAAAGGGGGCCAGGAGACCTGCATGGCTAAGAAAGGAACTGCTAAGCAGACTTAAGAGGAAGAGGAGGGTCTACAGATCATGGAAGGAGGGGCTGGACACCTGGGAGGAGTACAGGGCTGTTGTCAGAGGATGTAGGGAGGTAACTAGGAAGGCTCAGACCTTGATGGAACTCAACCTTGCAAGGGAGGTCAAGGATAACAAAAAGGGCTTCTTCAAATATATAGCAGGCAAAGCTAAGGTTAGAGGCAGTGTAGGCCCTCTGCTAAATGAGGTGGGTGCCCTGGTGACAGAGGACACAAAGAAGGCAGAGTTATTAAATGCCTTCTTTGTCTCTGTCTATACTGCTGCAGACTGTCCT
>JANHFX010025266.1:58314-83791 GCA_027560015.1 Chloroceryle amazona
GAGAATCCCCTCCCTCGACCTGCTGGCCACGCTTCTCTTGATGCAGCCCAGGATACCATTGGTTTTCTGGGCTGCAAGAGCACACTGATGGCTCATGGTGAGCTTCTCATCCACCAGCACCCCAAGGCCTTTTCTTCAGGGCTGCTCTCGAGCCAGTCACTGCCCAGCCTATACTGGTGCCTGGGATTGCCCCGACCCAGACAGAGGACCTTGCACTTGGCCTTGTTGAACCTCGTGAGCTCGGTATTTAATCTCTTCTAATCTCGGCACCAAGACTTGAAGCACTCGTATCCTCTCTCCTGCTATTTCTGCTCACATGCACCATTTACAGTTCTCTAGAACACCATTAATCAGCATTAGAATGGGGCACTGAGGAACGCTACCAAACCAGAAATGACTGAAGTAATTACTGTAATCCATTAACTCTCTGAGCAGAGTAACCGAGTGAATCACATCAATATGTCTAGCTTTATAACTGCTAACATAAGGACAGTTATTATTCTGGTAACAACTACCGTGTGTTGTATAGCTGCCAACACTGAACTGAACACCCAATCTTTTTGTCCTGCCCTCTGCTGTAATGAATGCTAGCAGAAGAGCTCTGAAGGTAGAATCCAGCAGTATAAGGCCAGGAAAAGCCATGATCTTTGAGGAACAGCACAGGGAGAGAAGTAGATAGAAAAGGGAAAATACATCAGACAGCTGTTACACATAAATAACTTGTGCTGCTGTCATTTTATTTTTGGCATTCGGCCAAAAACAGATGGCCTTGCTAGGTGATAAGCTTCCTGAGCACAAAGTTTGATGTTTCTCCAGCAAACGGTGATTACAATGAGCACAGCCAGCCAGCCAGAAGTCATACAAGTCAGATATTGCTGTTGTGTAATTGTCAGGCTTACTGACATCAAACCACTACAGAATCAAGTCTCTCTCTTCCCCTCGATGGAGTGTGTCTCCATGATGAGAAGGGGCCCAGTCTTATCTGCAGCTTTATCTAGCTTGATGTTTGGCAGGGATTTTTGGGGTGTGCAGAAAGGCCTCCTCAGCACAGAGAAAGGATAAAATATGGTCTAGAGAAGAGAAGGGTGAGGGGACTCCTTATGGCTCTACACCTACCTGAAAGGAGGGTGTCGTGAGGTGGGGGTTGGTCTCTTCTCCCAGGTGACCAGTGATAGGACAAGAGGAAATGGCCTCAAGTTGCTCCAGGGGAGGTTTAGGTTGGATATTAGGAATTTTTTTTTTACTGCGGCACTGGACCAGGCTGCCCAGGGAGGGGGTGGAGTCACCATCCCTGGAAGGGTTTGAAAAACATCCAGAGGTGTCACTCCAGGACACGGTTTAGTGGTCCTGATAATATTTAGTAGATGGTTGGACTTAATGGTCTTGAAAGTCATTTCCAACCGTAATGATTCTATGATTTTATACTTTCTATGCCTTTGCAATGTGTTTTTTCCAGTAAAATTCCAGCAGCATTCGCACGTGTCTTCAGTTGTTCAAGAAATTGCTCACCTTTGTTAGAAATGACAAATCAACTCAACCACAGCTTAGAAAAAGAGCAGCTTTACCGAGAACTGCAGTATCTCCTAGATACCTGTACCTCTCCAAGATGTGCTTGCACCACAAGCTAACTTTTCTTCCTCTTCCTCTGGTGAAAGGAGCCTGAGTACAGTATAATAGGCTATCTTACACATTTCTACAGCATTCTCCTCTGTTTAACAGAGTAGTTTGATATTCCATGACTTCCTCAGATCCGAGGCATTTATCTCCCCCTTTACTGTCCAACTGTCCTATCACATTCATAACGAAAAGTCAGATGGGTTAGCACACTGTAGGTCTCACCACCCACCAGGCAAACTCAAAAACCAGTGGTAAAGCAGAACCACGTTACTGTAAATCAAACATCTACTGTATCAGCTTCAGTTCTGAGCTTCACGAGAATTTTTTTGAATGCCTTTTTACTCCTTTTCTAAAAGACTGAATAATAAAATCCAGATGGCACAGAAATCCTCAGCTAGTCTTCACCACTCTGAATAGCTTTTTATTTGAACATATGTTTGTTATCTTTTCCCTATATTGCTGTAAGCACAACAATTATTTTTATCTTAAATGTCAAGAAAATCTGCACAATAGCTCTGGAAAATCCTTTTCCAGCAGTGAGAGAACTGGGAATAAGGAGAATCAGTACTGTCAAGACAAGTCTACATGTGTGTGCTAGACACCACTAAGTCCTCACCTGAAATAGGTGGGTAGGTGGCTGGAGACTCAACATGGATGTTTCCCTCCCAAGAGATGCTCACCACTTCACAAGACTGTGGCAGTGAAATCAAAGAGGATGAGAAACTGGGGGTGGGAGGGGAGAAATCTCCAGATTTTCTGGTTTGTATTCATGTCTTCTCCAAAGAATTTTGTCAAACTGCCATTAGAATGGTAGTAGGAAGAAGCAAGACCAAAACCCTGGATACCAAATGAAGCTCAGCACAGAAAGAGAGCACTGCACTAGAGAAAACAGGCACCGAGATTCACCTCTCTTTTCTGCAATGGGCTTTGCATCAAAGGCTTCAATTAAATACATCATTAACATCTCACTCCACAGAGAATTAGGTAAGGCAGCAGAAATGTAGCTATTTTACCAAGGGATCAGATTCTGCATTCATTCATGCTCCACAGCCATTAAAGTCTTGGTACAAACAATCATATTTCACTTTAAAAAGCCTTGCCAACAGATTTGTTCACAGGACACCCAAGTTCCAAGCAGCTGCTACTAGAATAGTATTTAACAGACTTCAGAATCTGCAGCAGAAAATACCCTCCCTTTACATCTTGGCAATTCGATGGACTGCAGCTGAATTTCTAGTTCAAAAGCAGAAAAAACCCTAATCCTTTTCCTTATAGTTTATCTTTTCTTTATCCAAGAACATTTGTTCTGCCTTTAAGTACAATTCTTTGAAACACTCTTTACAGAGACACAGGAGATTTGATTATTCCTCACTGCCAGAATCTGTATCATTCAGATTCATGGTGTATAGCCTCACCTTCCCCTTCCCTGCAGCAGACTGCTTTGGTTCAAAAATGCCAAGATGTTTCTTTAAGTACAGGACTATCCTTACCAGTTGTCTCAGTACTCACCTAAAAGTGCCTCTCTCCACATCCTGGCCACTTAGGCGGACATGGATCCCTTCCTTCAGAAAAGAGCCAAAAGCCATGTATTCTGCTAAGGCCCAGTCAACAACCCTGTTCTTGGTCATTTCCAAGCGAGCTCTCAAAATCCGAGAGAGTCCTACATTGGAATAAAAAAGCAGAAATCAATGGACCTTCTTCAGAGACATTTTCTCTTTACATAGCATTCATTATTTTATACTCACATTACATTCACTGCCCCACTGGATAAGTTAAACACAGATCCTAATAGGGCCTACAAGTTGTCGTTCTAAAACTGAACTGCTAGCAAAGTTCAATAACTAGTTTCCCAGGCAAAGGGTTGTATAATGTTCCTCCTTTGGTTTTAGAAGAAAATCAGATTGGATGAGTCAGAAACTACTGAAGACAATTAACGAGACTCACGGTGAAACACTTCTTCCTGAAGATTTACTTTCACATCTCTGTGAAACCATCACACAACAACACTGTTTTACAAGAGAAAATATCATCTATTGAGTTTGCAACATACAAACTTCTTTTTCTCTCCCTCATTTTTTCTTGGCATTTATTTTGGGCTTCTGGAGATGTAACAAAGGGAAACAGGCTGGATTAATCAATACAATAAGTATCAAATAAATAGGAAATTGGAGCAGCCGCCAACAGCTTTTCGGTTGGTAACAACTGGTGAAGATTTCCTAACTTGGTGAACCAAAACACAAGGCACAACACTGTGTCTTTTAATGGGAATAAAACGTCAAAGCTGTGCACAGGTGCTTCCAGCTTTGAGGCTACCAGCATAGTGGTTTCAGTGGCACTTTATAGCATCATTTTCACATCCGCAGTGATGCTTTTGGTAAGCTGTCCTATTTGTTATTCTTCCATATTTCCCTTTGTTGCTTTTCCCATTTTTACAAAACAAAACAAAAAGAGCCCTGTTTCCTTTCCACATTGTTGCATTTTAAGTAAAAAAAAACCACATATATTCAAATTTTCTCTTTACATTATACTAAACGTTTAATAAAATAATCTTCTGATTGGTGAAAGATTGCAAGGTATTAAGCTGTTTTGTTTGGAAGGACAAAGTACAGGAAAGGTGCTCTTATCCTTCTAATTCTCTCCCAGTTTTCTCTCTCGTGGCCTGTTGAATTGCACAAAATAATCTAGCAGACCAAAGTTTGCTTTGAAACATAAATCTATCTGATATCCTGGCAAAGTGCTACTTAGTATCAAGGGTTAATCAAGTTTCTAAAGAAAGATCATCTTGCCTTTTTAATTAGAATGTCTAACCCTAAATTTTATTGGCTGACTACAATTTAAAATTTATCAGCGTCACCAAAAAGTGCATAAATGTGTAGAAGGGATTTAAAGTTCATTGGTTAATTGTATCTGCTCAACAAGGCTGCAATCAATAGCTGAGAACGCCCTATCATTGGTACTTGTAACAAGCAGTGTTTAGTTGTCCAAAAGGATCACAAACCCATTGGGTGTCTACAACAGATACCATTATTCCTTGATGGTTGACTCTGGAGAAGAAAGATTAGCTGGAGATTTTACACAGAAAACAAAGCTCTTTCTCCAGATCCCAAGTGCACTTCCTACAAGCCAGCCAGGAATACAGCTGGCCCAAGCTATATTCCTGAGTAAAAGTTATCTAACTACAAGAAAACCATCTTAGATAGACCTCAAATTATCACTGGTTTTGGCATTACAAACCCCAAAGCTTCCTGAGATGGGTGCCTTACTTCCCAGTAAGTTCCACAAACGTGCTGCACAGAGGCAGCACTTTCCACAAGGACTTGAAGAATGAGAGGAGGTATTAAAGTTACAAAGAGACTTTTACCTCCCTCCAAGGAAGGTGGATTTTAAATGAGGCAGGGAACAGAAGTGGTGTGATCCTGAAAGAACATTATGCTGAGAACAAGTAGCAGGACCTTAAGTGTGACACTCTCCTTGCCCGTAAGATGGAAGAGTTAAAGTAACAGTCATGGGCATTTTGCTCTTTAGGAAAAGGCCCAACAGCAACTCGTGCAGAAATATAAAATCTGAGCAAAAAAAAACATAGCCACTGGAAGAAACAAAGACTCCCACTGACCTGCATGTATTTTGAAGTCTTTGACAGGCACTGAACTAGCTACATTGCCAATGTGAGTCAGCAGGTCTTCTGAAATACCAGTTGGAGGACAAGACATGCTCTTGGGTTCTCCATCCACGTTAAAGAATCCTGCAAGTAAGAGATTTGGTGAGCTGTTCAAGGACTGATTAAGAGGTACCCGCACTATCTACAATGTATTTAAAAACTCACAACTCTTAAAAGACATTCTGAGTAGCAGCCTAAACCTAGTTCTTCATCTTGAAGTCACCATCATTTTGATTGTCTGTATGCCAAGAGAACTTGATCTTACAGGCACACAATGATCTGTTTCTGTTTTCACTCCCGGTGAAGTGCAGTTGTGTGGGCAGGAGACACACTCCCTCCTCCTGAAGGCACAGACAGTTACAGGAAACACACTTCTCTGAAGAAGAGGTGACCACTAAACTGAAAAGACATCCTCCTTTACATGTGTTTTAAGGAAATCATCTCTTTTGAGTGGATCTGGCAGAGTTTTTATTTACTACGGACAGGGTCACATACTCTACTTTGAAGGGACACTGTCTGATAAAAGCCATTTAAGAGTTTTAGAATATGGACTCAAAACAAAAACGCAGGAATATTAATAAAATGATAAATGGGAGGACACTTCTTACCAGGCCAAGGTGAATCAAGCCAGTGCTTGATATGTAGGATCTTATTGTCCTTAGATCTAGTATATGCTTCTTCACAGATTCGATCATATTTTGCAATTTCTTCCTGCAAAACAAAAACTTTCTTTTTAAAAGAGATAAACATAACACCCTTCTATCTTATAGATGACACCTCTCCTTCAGTAGAATCAAACCAGTCGTTCAACTCCTGAAGAAAATTTAGTCACAATGATTCAAATAAACAGTTCCATTTGATCTAGGATCAAATTGACTTCTAGAACCACGCTTACCCACATGACTTTAAATAATAAATCGTTCAGTTTATTGAACAGGTGCTACAGAGGAGAAGACCAAGAGCTGAAGTTGCAAGGATTACTTTAGAATGAAGACAGAAGTCATGTACTAAATGCAATTAACAGTCCTACTTCTAAGATCAGCTTTGTCCAGCTCTCATAAATCTGGCAACAGAAGCCACTACAGCCTAGAAAAGAACCTTGTAGAAACGAGTCTGGCTAGGACAGTCTGGCTAAGAACACGCTGGCCACGCCTGTCAGTGGCAACAGATACAAAGCCATGTTCTGCAGAGGCAGAATGCCTCTATGCTGGCTATCTTTCAGTCTAAAACCACACTCAGGTTAGTGAGCTAGCTAATCTGAAGTCATTAACAGCAATACTGAGCTCAGTTTGTGCAACAAAACATCCATCCAGGATGCTGGATGCAGTCACCCAAGCCCACACCACTACTGGCAGGCTCTTAAACGATTTGGGATAGCTAGCTCTGCACGAGTTGGGGCCATTCTTGCAGACAATGGGATGCACTTGCAGAAGCAGCTTTTTTCCTGATCTGCAAAGCTGTACCACTACATAGTTGGCCACACCTTCTCAGAAGGTCCTTTGCTGTACCCTCACTCTTACACACGCACTTTCAAAAAGCCTAAGGGAAAGACCTAACCAGCTTAACACAGGCACCAGACTGTACACTTCATCCTTCTGGAGTATTTCAAATGATCTCCGAGCTCAGCTGAATTAGTGTAAGAAAATAAAAAGGTTACATTGGTTTTATTGCATTATTGCTGGATACCAGCCTGCCAAGGTTATCAATATGAAGCTACAGTTAAACCTATGAGCATTCAAATACCTTCTTGCTGAAACAAGATTCTAGAGGTGAAGAACGACCGACAAATGCCTCCATCTCCAACATTCACATCTGACTGTCTTTTACGAAACTCAAAACTGAAGCAATTTTTTCTGTGCAGTATGTCTTAACTACTTCCCAGCACTTTCAGTCTTTTCATCACAACAATATTGCCTATTTTACATGAAAGGCCAAACCAAATCGAATCAGAAGGTGTCAAAGGGTGAAGACTTCTCCCAGTAATGAAAGGAAGGTTTTTAAGCAGACAGCATACAGTGACAGTTGCATCTTCTTACTGACAGCTTCCTAAGTACCCTTTAACTCTGTTGACATGTACCTCAAACTCCTGCAGTGTCACAGTCCCATCTGCAATCAGTTTGTCAGCATACTTCTTCAGCACTGGCACCTGCTTATGAATTTGCTTGTACATTAGAGGCTGGGTGAACATTGGTTCATCCATTTCATTGTGTCCTCTTCGGCGGTAACAAACCTGCAAAGGGGAAGAACTGTTGGTAAGGAAAAAAGCAAAATGAAATCTTTCAATTTCATAGTTTTACAGAGACTTTAGGAGGTTTATGGTATATAAAAACATTCAGGGATTCCTGGGGGCCTGTTAGTTTGTTTGGGTTTTTTAAATCACAAAACTAGAGGCTGTTTAAAAGACGCTTGGGTCTTGACCGGGTCTTGTAAGCCACAGAAAAATAAGGTGTAATACACAGAATGAGAAGTGAAGAAAACCAAGACTTACCAAGTCAACCACCACATCTTTATTGAATGTGTTTCGCCACTCTGCAGCTACACTGCACACATACATCACTGCTTCAGGGTCATCAGCATTCACATGAAAAATGGGAGCATTAACCACACGAGCAACATCAGTAGGATAGGGAGATGAACGGGCCATACGGGGGTCTGTGGTGAAGCCAATCTAAAAATTCCAAAACTTCCATTAAAATGAGTTGGCCATCTCCTTCTCCTTTGTTTTGAGCTCTTGAGGTTTTCACTTAGTCATCTGCACAGCGGTAGTTTTAGCTTTTCATCTGGGCTACCTAGCTTTTTTTAACTCCCTTACAATCAAAGCAAAGCAAACCTAATGCAATTAAGTGTTAGAAATTGAATGAAATAATTGTGGGTGATAAAATATTATCCACTCAGACTTGCTAGATACTATGATCATCTTCAGAAATATCCTCAACATTCTAATAAACACAGGGGACAATGCATCCAGGTGATAACAAATAAGAACAGAAAGAAATACACTAGCAACTGCTCAGCAAACAAATTGGATGAAAAATGCTCTACTTGTTACCTGGTTGTTGACCACGACGTGAATAGTGCCATTTGTGGTGTAGGAAGGGAGGTCACTAAGATGAAATGTCTCATAAACTACCCCTTGTCCTGCAAAGGCAGCATCCCCATGTAGTAATATGGACATAACCTAAGAGAGAGATTATACAGACATAGCCACACATACAGTAGAAAGCAAAACTGCAATTTAAGCTTCTCAGCAGGGTTGGTTTTTACTCCAGGTTTCTGTAGTGTTCATAAACTAGATCTGGATTTTTATAATAAACCAGAGACCTCTCAGCTTTCTGCTGCATTTGCTCAGTTCACAAACAGAAGAAAGTTTTAAGTCTACTGCCTGAAGTTGCCCTTGATGTACCACGCCAAAAACCCTCTCTAGTTCAACAGGTGATATATCTCTTTTATGGAGGAAGAGAGGAAGACTGATATAAGACTACTGGTAAGCTATTTTTATTTAAAATAAGTAATGAAAAACTACCAGTAAGAGTTACTATATTAAAAACAATCCTTACCTTTTTTCCTGCTGTATCCCCTCGATAAAACTGTTCAGCTTTTGTCTTCCCCTGCACAACAGGATCAACTGCTTCCAAGTGAGAAGGGTTAGCCATCAGGGACAGAGTGATTTTCTTGTTTGTTGCTCGGTTGATCCTCTCATGGTACATTCCCAGGTGATATTTTACATCTCCAGATCCCTAACATGCAAGATGCAGTCACAATTTAGGAGTGTCATTCATACCAGCTCCAGCCAATTGACTACGCCTAAAATTTGTGCTTTGGTCTGGAAAATCCATCTAGCTAACTGTACATCAGTAGGCACTATGGGTTTGCCATCGTCATTTCAAGTTTGAACACTGTTCCTCTTTTATTATCTTAATGTCACTATCCAGTATTGGATAAATATTTACAGACTATTGATACTAATTTCATTTATATAAATGAAAAGGATGCGTAGAGATTACAAACTCAAATGACCCGGAACTTACTTATTTACAGTCCTTCCTCAGATACCTTCTGCATGTTAGAGACACAGCACAGTCTTTAAATTTGTTATGAAATTTTACCAACTCGTGCTCCTTAAACTAGAAGACAACTCACTTCACAAGTTGATTGGGGTATTTTCATAATAATCACGACCAAAACGACTAAAAGCTGCTGTGAATGTTGCCCTCTCTATATAGATCTACTGAAGAAGCATCTTACCTCATCAGCTGCTTCAAGTTTGGGATCAAACTGGCAGAAGATCTGTTCCAGCTCCTTTCGGATTACATTAGCCAATACATTCAGCCTACCTCTAGAAAATTCCAAACACAGTTATGCCTCAAAAATGGTATTAAGAGAGTTAACAGCATTAAACCCATAAAATCACCAAGCATCTCTGTCAGAAATTTGCAAGTAAGAAGTTCACTTCAAACCTTTGAACCTGAAACACTTCATTCTACCCTTCTCCTTCACATTCCACAGATGTTTTGTACCACCAAGTATCTTAAGTATGAGCAATTAATTTTGTAGCTATCTAGGATGCTTAATATTATGCCATTAATAGCTAATTAAGGCAGACTGCAAAGGTAAGTTTCATACTATCTCTCCAAGCTTTTCTGGTTCCAGACTCTGTGCTATGGGATAGATTCCAGGGCTGCTGTGACATTTGCTTGCAGCTTCCAAGTACACCAAAGTGAGTTTTGCTGGCATGTACCTGTGAAGCCTGTAGCCTCTCACTCCCAGGTATTTGTTACAGTTCTGTGTCCCCATTACTCATTATGACTGAATCTTGCTACTTTAGCTTCTCTAATATCATTCTGTTAACAAAATTCTAGAACCCAAAACTCCTTTTAAAACAATAAGCCCATTGATTGGGAGGTTTCCATGGACATTACCTATGAGGCATCCCCATGATAACATATTCAATTCCCATTTCACTGGATTTATCGATGATGGTCTTGAGTGCAGGAATCATTACTTCACATCCTTCCAAACCAAATCTCTTTTCGGAAGACCACTTGCGAGCAAGGAAGTCTTCAAATCTTTGCCAAAAAGAAACCCAAAAAACCAAGAGAGAGTGTTTGTATGAACGTGATGTGGCAAATACTTATTATCAAACGTCTTTTAGCAAATAAAATTACCTTAAGCTGTTTTAAACCATCTGTGAATACATGGTTTTAGGCCTCTGGAACTAAGTCACCCTGATCAGACTACACAATCAGGGTCTAACATGCATGCACAAAGCAGCTAAAAGATATACTATAAATATATCTGTTTCACAAAGCCACAAATCAAGAGCACAGCCTTAAAACAAAACAAAACAGATTATTTTTCATGATCATATTCAGAAAAAAACGACCAAAAAAAATCATGCTAGAGATCGCTGTATAGAAATTTACATAAAACTTTTTTCTTCTATTTTCAGCAGACAATTAGTTTGGCAGAAGATGAAGGTTTGGATCCTTCATGCTACTAGAAACACCACATGTTTCCACAGATGGCACAGGCGGGACTAAAAGCACAAATTCCTGTCTCAAGATAAATGAAGATGGTTCATACTGAGGGCTTGTTAAACAAACTTACTCAAGTGCAATATTCACTCGACCACTAAGTGACTATTTCTGTTTCAATGAAACTTCTAACCAGCCAAACAACCTTGCCACAACATTGGCAAATAAAACTGGGACAAGTATCTTCCAACACTTCCAATGAGCACTTCATTTTTAAGTCATAGAAGCTTAATTAAAAACGTGGTTTTATAGATCTCCAACTCTTGCGTTTATCAGAGGTTAGACAAACTGTTTCAGATTGTAAGAGCTGGAATGAATCTTGTGCTTGAGGAGAAAGTCTTGTTCTAAATGTGAGAGGGTAACTCAAGAGTCTGGGATCATAGCATTTCGATCTGTACAGCCACGATGGGAGCCATCAATAATCTGTTTCCCAACATGCTTTCGTGTACTGCAGAGACCAAGACTCCTGCTGCCAGGTCATGCAACAGTACAGCACATCTTGGCATAGCTCAAAAGGAAAAGGGCAAAATCAGAACCCCTAATCATACTGTGCCCCTCAAATCCAGCCCCATCTTGGCACAGCTTTCCACAGAAACTGTTAGTTTCCCAGCAACATGAAACACTCGTGTCAACATGTCACGCATCTAAAAATTCTCCCTGAGTTGACTGTTAGGATGGCTTCCTTTGATATGTGCTACTAGAAAGATGCAGAGTAGACACGACGTAGCAGAAGGTCAGTATCCAGCATTGGTCTGTCACCTGTTTTCTGAAACAGGTTATGAATCTTTAACACAGATGCCTGTTACTGGTCTGTTGGAACAATGTTCTCCCAGTTTACCTCCACTAGCCAGTGGAAACATTGCCAGATAATGCCACTAAAAGCTGCACAAGTGTTACAGAACTACCTTGTCAGAAAATAACAACACTAGAAGTCAGTACACAGGCCCTGACATAGCTCAGGGAATATGCTCCCCTTTGATACTGCAGCCAGGTTAACAACACACCCTCCAATTCCAGGTTTCACTTGGACTCTTCACCTCCACCTGAGCAGTTCACAGACCACGCCAGCCTCCCACACCAGTTCCATGCTGCAGGGACAGAGCAGTTTTCTAGCACCACCCCAGCATACCTCATTGAGCGCACCAGCCTTGCCAACAAAGTCCTTTTTTCCTCGTTCGTAAACTTCATAACTCCCGGCGTCTCAAACTTCTGCCGGATCCACTGGCACTGCTCCACATCGTTGATGAACATGAACTCCAAGCCAATGTGTTGGCAGTAGGTATTCTAGGGTGTGAAAACACCAACAAAGAAGCTTTAGGAGTTAACAGGCAATGAAGAGGTTTGGTTTTTTTCATGTTTACTATATTACCTGTGTATATTGCTCTCCTGAAAGCTACTGTCCTTCCTCTTCCACTAAATCTTCCCCACAGTAATTCTATCAGCAAGTAATTTTACTGAATCTAGTTTTGTGACAGAAAGCTTTCTCTACAAACTAACATTTCAAAACTTGGAATCGGAAAGATTCTCATGTGGTAGTACATTCAAAGTAGGCCCATATGCCTGCCTTAAGCTGACTCCTGTTCTCACAGGAATAATTGAGTCTTTTCTTTAGAGGCACCAGCAAAGATTTCAACTAATCTATCAAAACTTACCCTGTCTTTTTAAAATGTCATCTGAAATCGAGCAATAAAGACAATGAGAAGACAGCTATGAAGCCTCACACAAATTGTCTGAAAAATCATCTGGAAATCTGAAAAAGAACTCAAGCAGCTGAGTACAAAGGGCAGGGAAAAATGCAAAGATGCTTCAGAGATGTTACCTCCTTGATGTAACATTTTTATTTTTTTTTATTCCTATAAAGGAATGTAATGTTAACTTCAATTAAGAAAAAAATACATCCAAAGCTCTGGAGAGAAGAGGGAAACTAGAGAGTTATTTCTCTAACACAAATCAGTTCCTTGAGGCTTTTAAATTCTGCTATTGATTTTCTCCATTTATTGGCACGTTACAATTTTAAGGATTATGCCTTGAAAAGGATGCAGAGACATGCTAGAAGTGCAAATACTGACAAGCAAATGAAGTGCTCAGACGAACAACAGAGGTGTTGTAGCTTAACAACTGAAGAGGCTTCAGCTAAGCCAGTGTAATAGTCAAAGGTGCAAGTCAGTGCATTCTCTCACACTTGCACCATGGCAAAGCCATGACCTCTCAGTAATTATTTTATTTTTCCATTCCTATTCTAATACATAAAGTTGTGTATTTCTTTGTTTACAATATTTCCCCACCCCTTGTCCTCTTTCCTCTAATGGATTTCACTACCGTGCAACAGAAATCTCTAAAATTTCAGTACTCAAAAATCCTGGAAAAAAGACAGCCAGAAATATCCAGTAAGCACTGAGTCAGTACTTTACAAGTTCATTACCATTCCTACTCGCTCTTTTGCTATCTGGAGTACCCCCCTAATGATATTTATTCCTTTAAATGGTTTTTGCTTTAAATTAGTTTCACTTTGATGACTTCACATGGCATAACCATATGACCTGTCAGATAATGAAACTCTACAAAAAGGATTTGGGATGGAAAACAAGAACCATCACTATGTACAAGCCACAGCTATTTGGTACCCAACCCTCATTTTCACTCAGGTAAAAGCTTCACTAAAGCTACGGCTCTGAGAGCAACCCCTGCATATCCTGACTACTGTATGCAAGGTGTTTTATCCACAGCAGGACACTTAAAAGCCAAGTTCTAAAGGCTCTCCTCCTTTTAAACAACACCAGCTCTTTATACAGCTAGGGTCTGAATTAGTATTCTACCATACTCACCTCTTTTATACTCATCCTTAATCTATGCATTTCAGACATCCAAGCAGTGAAACTAATGGTGCTGCCATCTCTAGAAACAGCACGGGGGGATATTTTTCATGTAATTTCAAATTCTTTGCATGCTCCATTAATAAGGGACAAATGATAAGTTGTTGTGACTGACAAATGGCAAACGTTCGCTTCTGTTTGGCTGAAAACAATCAGGAATCAAAAGAAGTCCCACTGACCTCCAGTCGTTTGATGATCTCTCGTAACGAAAGACTATTCTCATTTCCTCCTATGAAGGTAGTTGTAGGCAGCTGAAAGACTTTGTCCAAATCTGATTCGTGCAAACCATAAAACGCTGCAGCAGGTACATTATCGATTTGCAAAACAGGGCAGGAGACAGCATTGTTATTCAAATCACCACAAATTAAGTTTGATAAAGCAATATTAAAAAGTAAGGTGGCAGATTAGAAATGGGAGGTGTTAGTTTTTTGGAGGCGTCCATTAATACAAAGCAGTTTAGTTTGGCTTTTTAAAATAATTGTTCTAATTGAATACATTATTGTTTGATTAGAAATACCAAACCTTTCTTAAACACTCTGACAGAACATCTGCAATTAAAATTACCCAGATCCTTTCATAGCATATTATCATATATGCCACCAATTCTTCATAGTACTTCTTGCACTCGACTGTTCAGTAAAATAACTAACTGCAATGGCTGGGATTTCTTCCTTCCTCTACCATAAGCAACAAAAAGAACCACTTTTCACAGGCAGGATCAGTTGGTTGGAAGGATACTGGACTAATTTATACATTAACAGATAGACTAAGAGTAAATACAGAGCATGTTTAATGTAATGCTGTGTAAATTCTATGTCTGTTCTATTTCCCAATCAGGGATCCTTTATAAAAGTGACAGATTTCCAACACAGGCTTGTTTAATCACATTGTCCCACCTTGACTTGGACCTATCAAAACTTGTTCTGGCTGAGAACATGGTTCAAGAAAATATTTAACTGAACTATTATACAGTTTCAAAAGCAAAACTACGTAACGGATGGGATAGCAAGACTGCTATCGGTGCAAGTTAAAGACTTTGCATGATAAAGTTTAATCTGTTAAATGAAGAAAGGAAAAACAGCTTCTTAAAACTGTAAGAAGCAAGTGTATAAAACTTGGAATACGTATTACATGCAGTTATAGAAACCTACAGATACATAAAAAATAGATATATGTGCATGCATGTGTAGAAGCACTGTAAAAAGTCAAAATAGTTTCTCTGTCTGCAATTTTGAGCTCTTTATCTTGGTTCTGGATAAGCTGCAGGCATCCACTTTCACACTGATATGACAACCTGCACATAACCCTTAAATCAATATCGAGTAGTGCCCTGTATGCCCTGCTAAATGAATTTTCTTTCGGTGAAAGCTAAGAAGCAGTTTAGAGATGAAATAATAACAGAACCCAGCATTTGGAGTTCAAATCAGGCCATAGGACTGCGCTGCCATTACTTTTACTATGCAGCATTGTCAGGAATAACATATGTTGTGGTTTTAAAAATAATACATTTTAAATTAATGTATTTTTAAATCTTAATGTTGGGTTTAGTAATAATTTAAATAATATATTAAGATGCCAGATCTGGAGAGACCAAAAAGAGTGTACCACTATTTCATCTACCACTATTTCTCCTTTTTTGTACCTTAGTACGCTTTTCCAGCACAAAATTAATTCCAGTTTTCTATAATGCTAACACCAAAAAAACCCACCACAAACAAAACCTAAACCAAACCACCAAACCAAACCACCAAACCAAGCCACCAAACCAAGCCACCAAACCAAGCCACCAAACCAAGCCACCAAACCAAGCCAACAAACCAAGCCAACAAACCAAGCCAACAAACCAAGCCAACAAACCAAGCCAAACCAACAAACCAAGCCAAACCAACAAACCAAGCCAAACCAACAAACCAAGCCAAACCAACAAACCAAGCCAACAAACCAAACCAAACCATCAAACCAAACCAAACCATCAAACCAAACCAAACAAATAAACCAAATCAAACCAACAAACCAAACCAAACCAACACACCAAACCAACAAACCAAGCCAACATACCAAACCAAACCAACAAACCAAACACAACCCAACAAACCAAACCAACCAAACCAACCCAACCAAACCAACCCAACCAAACCAACCCAACCAAACCAACCCAACACAACAATACAAACCAAAACAAGAAGAACAACAACCACCACCAAACAAACAAACAAAAAAGGAGTGAGGAGGGACAAAGTGGGGGTTTTAGTGTCATTTGAAACAAAGCAGTGCTAACATACATTTTATTTTTTTTTTTCCTTTGCTGCTTTTCTCTCAGGCTTCACAGGCTCTTCACGTTCTGTCATACAAAAACCTGAGCGTGTACAGGAGTGATCTGGGCACACACAGAACATCTGTGCTTTGTACTGCAGCACTGTGTATTGACTGAAGCATTGCCTCGTGTTTAAAGAGAGAGAAACATTGATATCCAAGAGTTCCTGAAAGCAATTTTTACCTTGACTTGTGCAGTAGGTACACCTGTAACTACCTGCATTTTTAGAAGCAACTCCCTGAATAAACTTACTACCAGAAGGCTTCTCAAAAAAAGAAACCAGAAGATGGGACAAGGAAAATGCACAGAAAAATCAAACACTAAAATACTTTCTCTACTACCAGAGATATTTCCTAAGTTTCCTGCTTGGAACATTCAAGGATAAGGCAACACTGGAGATCCTTCCCTTTTTTGCTGTGCCAAGACTAGGTTAGAAATCTTGCTTCTCCTCACAAATTGAAATATCACCTTAGTTACACTCTAAGACACATCCCTCTCGCCTCTTTCGGAGGCCTAGCGTATTTTTCCTGTGCTCATGAGGGCTTCAGTATGATGCCTTCTGACCAGTCACAACACTCTGTACTAAACTATCTTGTGTAGTTTAAAGAAATTCATACTGACGTGCTAGTAATCACACATGCTCCAAACCAATTACATTTACTCGGTAAATGTCAAATGTATTTTCTAGTAGGTACTTTCCTTTAACTAAAGCTGACAAGCTTCAAAGAGAAGCCCTGATTTGTGTAAGAGCTTCCCTATTTACAGGCTTAGGTACTCCGGTGCCTTTACATGATCAAGGGTCAGAACTGCTTCTTTTCCTATGACCAGAAATAGAAAACACAGCAGCAAAGAGGCAGCAGATTTACTTAAGAGAAAAATTAAGCAGAATGTGCTTCCCTACACATCAAATAAAAATTGATTCAGTGTCTTTATCAAGTAGAAACGTACCTTTCAAACAAACCAGGTAGATTGAAGAGTAGAGAAAAATCAATCAGATGCTTTTTTTATTCAAGCAAAGAGAAGCTAAGAAATTGATCGGTGCAATTCCTCAAAGACATGCCCTCTTAGCAACCACAACAACCTTTACAAAGGCAGACCCTAGTGTTACTCTTCCAGCAATAAACTAAAATGATCACCCTTGGATTATATACACAAGTCAAGAATTCTACACATCCCCTGTTTTCTTCTCAAGTTATACGGAAGGAATAAGTATCAGAGGTTAGAATCCACATTTGGTATGAAATTGACCCTGAATTCCTCTATCCAGCATTTTGTTTATTGCTTGCTTTTCCTACTGACTAGCCTTCAGATGTCCCCAGTCAAAAAAAGCATCAAGGGTAATGGTATAAAAGTAATTCCAATTACCAGAATCTTGGCTTGCTACTGTATTGATTAGCATTAGTTTCTCATGTGGTTCAAAACCACCCTCCGTGGGGTTTATAAAGTGCTTATAATCGAAATTCATCAGAAGGTGAATTCACAAGAACCTCACCTGTGATCTGAAAGAAGAAATTCCATCACCCTGAAATCTGAGCCTCCTTACAGATGCTCAGACAAACTGCTTCATGATGCCAGCAAACAGAAAAGGTGGACGCTTCCCTGCAACATCTTATTAAATCACTCAGCCCAATAAGACAAAAGAGACAAATGACCACAGTGAGTAACAAGACATTCAGTGTACTCACCAAGTTTATCGATTGTAGTGATTAAGTCAGATGGAACAAATGAATCCAAGTCTGCATCCAGAATTCCAAGGGGATCCAGCTGAGCCACATGATGGCCGCGGATCTGAAAAAGGCAGAAAGGGAGAGAAATGAAACCGTGCTAACAGAAGCCAGACAAAGGGGAAAAGCCACTGATATCTCTCCACAGTACGTATATAAGCCATGAGGTCAAAGAAGCAAAGATCACTCATGTCATATTTCCCAAGTCTTCCCATAAGAGTAGGAAATGAGCATTGTATCTCTGGTTATGTATACTGCACCTATTAAAAACTGCTGAACACGCATCAGAACACAACCTTTACTTTGTCTGACATACAACTTAAACTGGCATTACTCTGAAGTTTGGGTAAAGAAAAAGACTGAAGATCTTATTCTAAATCTCTGGGTAAAATTGAGAAACTACGACCAATCTATAGGTCCTGTCGTGTGCTAATTCACTCATGTTGTATTTTTGCCTGAATCCTCCCTTCCACACCTGCCAAATACTAGAATACATCACTGCTGACCTACAACATAGACTGGTGCTGACGAATCTTACACTGCAAGTGAAGGGATCACTCTTGATGAGCTCTGCTCCCCATCAGGTGGCATCAAACAGCATTTATTTTCATTCCTGAAATGTCAGGATTTTTTGCTGTGATGAAATTGACATGCAAGACACCAAAGAACACAGATTCAGTGGGGAACTCAGCCAGCTTTCAGTTATCAATAGGACTGGTATTAATGCGTGCCACAAGTTGCTATAAACTAGTGCCTTGTAGTAACTTATAACGTTGCTATGGAAGAAATAACTGATTGATTCAATAGAGCCACGAATAAAATAGTTTATTTTTAATATAATGCCTCTTGTGCATGAGTCTCATACATCAAATTAGCTCATTAAAAAATCTGTAGGTTAATATATTCATATTTTCTCATTCGTATTTTTCCTTTTAAGGACAAATTCAGCTCACTTGGGTAGAATTTTATTCACACTACTAGTACCCTAACTGTCTCTGAAAGAGTTTTATCAATAAATGGCAACAATCAGAATGAACTGCATCACACAGTAATAAAGCATGTTTAATCTGTGGTTCATCAGGAAGTGACTTGTAAAAAATGCTATTCAAATATCCTATATTTGCAGGAGAGTTCATAATAAAATGCTTTCCTCCTCTTAAACAAGCCAAAATACTGCATCATTTTTAGCACCACCAGCCCTGTAAATTCAGCCTGGCCTCTGAGATTCTTTGCACCTCATGAATCACCAGTAATAAAACTCTGACAGGCCAAATGATGCCCACGGCAACATCTGTGCCACCTCATTGTTTACAGCAGCACAAAGTGTATCTGACTGGAACTAAGCAAACAATTCTGTCTCAAGCATCATCAACAGGAAAGAATTCACCTCCCTAAGCTACATCTGCTCTGCAGTATTAGGAGGAAGAAGAAGAGCACTAGCAAGAATGTCAAAACCCAGAAAAGCAAAACTGTTGTGCTGTATTGCACTCCAGGAGTAGTTTGGTCTTTAACCAAACTAGTTAGTTATTTCCATCAATATCAAGTTACTTTTGTTAATAACTTCCACTTCTTCTGCTGGATACAGAAAATAGTAACAATTGCAAAAATCAGCGATCAAGCTTGTGAATAATAAATACATCCATGGAAAACTTTCATCAGTTGCCATAAATTTGACTGAATGCAAGTACAGCCTATCTGAAACTAGATGTTAAAATCACATTTTCCAGACACAGAGGCAAAAAAAACAAGCTACACTATAAAAGAAGACTCAAGAAATTATCTTATTTAGGGTCATTTCTGTTGAGCACACACTGGAAATCCTTCTTTCAGTGCATCCAGTGCTCTGCATTGAAAAAAGCAATAGATTAACTGCCTTTTCAGAAGCCCAGCTCAACAGACCACAAAGCAGTTTACCACAAAAACCATAAAATACTGACAGGTTTGAGAAATGAAAATTCAGCATCCTTCTCCATTTCATTTCATTATCAGGCAAAGGAAGGTCACAAATTGATCATACCCCTTCAACACTGAATTTAGAGGGTATTAAATGGCTTTTAAAAACAGGCAGTTGCCTTAGGTAATCCTCTTTCATTGTTTTTGCAGACACAGGGGTGCCTGCCACTTATACAGAAATTTCTGTTCCACTACTTGAGTTGGACAGCACGCTTTCAAATCCACAAAACAAAATGGCAAGCCTTGAACTATGTTTAGGTAAATAAATAGTGTCAAAGCAGCCTAACATCCTCCAATTCTTTTTTATATCCTTTATATTCACAAACTGTTCTACTCTTTACAACACCTCTCCAACAGCTGGATTCATAGAGTCATTAATGTTGGAAAAGGCTTCTAAAATCATCAAGTCCAACTGTCAACCCAACATTATCATAACATGGTTCATATCTGAGTCAATGGTGACAATGTGACGTGTACAGGCAAAAAAAAGAAATTAAAAAGAGGTTCTTCTATTCCTCTGATGATAGCAAATTGATGATAACAAATAAATTCTTAGTGCAGGGCAGAATAGATCTGCTCAAGTCAAATTGCAGCAAATGTCTTGAGAACTTACAGACTTATTTCAAAAGCAAAAAACTCCACACTAAAAATCAAACTGGGATACTTTGCCCAGCACAGATCTTCATGTTTAGCAGGGTTTTCCTTTGTTTCACGTTGGTTTTAAGACTTTTACTGAAATTAAGATAGTAAACACAAGTCTAAATAAAAATGTTTAAACTTGTTTTAAATATAGAAAAAATCTAGCTGAAACCATTGTGCTAGTTACAAAATCCTCCTTCTTTTACAGTAAAAAAAGGAATTCAGACTTAATTTCTTAATTTTATAAAAGACTTGAAAAAAATCTGAGGGTGAAGCAAAGGCAGCTTTGCTGAACAGCTCTCTGAAAGATTCATCAAAGCTGACCCAAATTCAGTAGTGTCAGCCTCCCAGAATTCAACTTCTGGTTAATTCATTATTTGCCCTCTCTTTTTTACCTACAATCCTGCTCAAATCAGGAATATTAAAATTCAGGCTAGTTGTAGAAGGCAAGCACATTGACTCCTTTCTTCAAGGAAAGGTAGTAACATTTAGAGCTGTAATACAAACTTTCCCAGGGGTGAAGACAGACTTGGCTGATGGACAAGTTTGCTGTTGAAGAGCAAGTTCCTTTTTCACTGCACACATCAGGAGATTCGTTAGCATCAGTATATCCAGGACAAGTCCCTTCGTATGAAGCAGAACCACTTCAGATAACTTGGTTTCCCCATTTACCGAGTGACACACGCACACATACAATATCTTCACAGGGTCAAGCGAGCCAAAGGAATAGTAAAGGATAAGCTTTGACCTGTTTGGCTGCTGGCTCTTGGTAAATGTGCAAAAAACAATAAACTCGTGTTCGCTTTCAGAAACGACTGTCTCTCTAAGGAGCTTCCAGGCTAAGTCAGATGACCAGCATCAGGGCTGTGATTCCTGCATTTGATAAGGCAGAGGAGCCTATCAGTCTGAAGGCAAAACCTCAGTGTTTAGGCACTGCAGGAAGAAAAGACTGTCTGGTTCAAGCCATTCTGGATCAGAAGCAATAGAGTAGGCAAGAATTAAGAGCAGAAGACAAATAAGACCATAAAAAGGAAGAAAACGGTTGTTTGCAAAGGAGAGGCCCTCCCACGGCTACCCCAAAGTACACTTACTTGATACGCTCTTATCAAAGACTGCACAGCAAGGTGATCTTCAACGAGCTTTTCAGCTTTGCCCGGTGTCTGGGCCAGGCCGTGGCTCTGGAGAAACGATGCCTTTCCTTCCAGCGGAACGGGTAGATGGGGATCATATGCTTGGCCAGCGTTAGCATTTCGGAAGAACAAATCCCAAGACTGGAGAGGTGTACAGAGAAGGGAAGGAGGAGAATTTATTACCTCAAGCAAAAGGCTCAACCAAAAGCAACTCCTTCCAGCAGCAAATGGTACCTCACTACATTACAATATTAAGTGCCACTATTAGCCAGCAAAAAAGAGAGCACTAATCTGTCCATGTCTTGGTAGCATCCTCTGGGATTCATTTACACAAAACCCTTTTCATCTTATTTCTTACACTGAGCCTGTTCGGTGGAAATCTCTCTGGCACATACAAGTGCAAAGCATCTTCATACATTATTCATTGATCCAGCTCTTTTTAACTGTGATGTTTATTCAGGCAACCAATAATGAGTATGATACTATGCTGCTGCTAAAGAGGTATCAAGCATCTAAAACTGGGAAACTTAAATGAAATTACTCCATTCTTTCAATGATACTTAAAAGAATTTATGATACTTCAGAACACTCACTGAATATGCTAAATCAGAAGCAGTCCTTAAGGGCCTTTCTTGAAGAAACTGTTTAAAAGCAATTACAGCTTTTTCTGAGAGAGGCTTTTGGTCGAAGACCTCACTAGTTTAGGTTACCTTACGATGAAAAAAATTGTGGACTTGGTTTCGAGTGCAAGTTGTAACTTTAGAAAAGCTCTTATTTCAGAAACTGAAACTCAACAAACTGAAGATCCTTTTGTTTCTAGCTGCAGCTTTACACAAGCCACTTCCTCCACACATGCCCAAATACATTTTTCCTGAACTGTTTCCATTCTGATGAGGTGGTCACTGTCCCATGTTAGAATGGTATTAGATATATATTAATATATTCATTACAGAATAAACAACAAAAATCATGTCCTACCAACACTGTGCGACAGAAAAATATTTATAAAATTCTGTTTTCATTAACCAAAAGTCTTCAGTGTTCAGAAAAAAAAAAAAAAAAGTGTTCAGAAACTTTCTGAGATGGGCATCAGAAACATTCTGAGAGGGAGAAGTTTGAGTTATGGAAGTAGAGGGACTCATTGAACCCGTGGGCAGGAACCTCATCATTAGCATGAAGCCACTGCCCAACTTGATATGATCATAATCTTTTATATGCCATCACAAATGAAGGGAGATCGATCATGCCTGGCGTCCAGTTCCAGACACACTGGTAAAGAATTCATTCCTCCTCCCTTCTCTCGTGGCCCTGTATCCTTCTTACCTTGACACCTTCCTAGCCACAGCGGGATCAGAAGTCTGAATTTGCACAACATCCTATAAATGGTCCCCAGGTGTTTCAGTGTCAGTGCACCTCCTCTGGTATTCTCTCTATACCCTTCTTACTCTGCAGTAAGAACAGTATTGCTACTCCATGCCTACGCTGCACCTAGTCTGAGAGTTTGCAGATCCCAGTGAAAACCAGACACGATCCCTTCATGTTACAGCTAAGGCTACTTAGACTGGAGGAATTATTTTGGCAATACACTTTCATTCAGTTAGGAAATTCCAAACACACATTTGGATCCATGACAAATCTGACACTTGGTGTTCATTCAGAGTCTTGATAAAGCATAGGCATTGCTTATGTTAAGGTTCCTTCCTCACTTTTTCCAACACCAGGATACATATAGAGTGATGATAATAATATAACAATTCCTTTATTGAGTCCAAAGCTTTTCATTTGGATGTAAAAGTTATAACAGCACAGTCCTACAAACAACAATGCTTTTAGCCAAGTGCTCTGCTGAGACAGTTGCTAACAAAATCCGAATACACTTGTCCAGCAATCTACCTGTTAAAAGAGAATAAGCACAGGACCTATACTCTTCACAAATATAAAGAAATACCTTCAAAATGTTTACATCGAAGATTCAGCCAGCTGGGACAGAAGGAACCCACACTATTTTCTCCTATTGCATTTTTGAACTTATTGATTTGTTGAGCAGGCTTGACATTTAATCAGAGGGGAGGGAAAATACATCATTTGGCTACAGAAAATTAGTTTTTTCTAGATACACATCCATCAAAGCCTTTACAAATTTCTATGGTGTCTTTCAAGATTGATACCAGATTATAGTCTTCAAGTCCTGTGTATCAGTGTCAGTCTTTGGCAACAGCATTTGCCACGTGACTGAACAGACAGGCTTAGTCTCACAGTAAACCTGAAGGTTCTCAAATAAATTAGTAAAGCTTTTTAAAATAATGATAAAGACTTATAATAGAAAAATATCTGTACAAAATAAATTACTATAGTGGTAAATGATATAGTCCTTTTTTTTTTTCCTGACAGCAAATCTATATTTGAGTTAACCATTATTTTCCCAAGTAATATAATACAATTCTAATGATTCAGTGGCAATATTCTATTCTTATATAATAAAGTGCTGCACTTAGAATAATGAGAATCATATCGGTTATCTTGAGGCTTTGGTTTTGTTTGGCTTTGTTTTTCTAGTAACATCACAATATTTATCAACTGCAGTGAGGACAGCAAAGCCTTAGAAGACACCCACTGAACATCACTAAATCATTTTTTAAAAAATATATAGTAAAAAACTGAAGATGAGGTCAAAGCCAAACAAAACCCAAGTACATAAACTGAGGAAGTGATTCCACACCCATGGCAGAGCGGCTGCATACAGCAGAACATGGCAGGCATTATGTACTCAATATCCAACCATGTAGTTTTGTAATTAATCTTGTGATAGTAATAACTGAGCCTTGTCAAGCTTCTCCCTTATGATCTATGGCCCTGACACCGTGCTTCAAGGAGAAATAATGATGCCTTTTTCAGAGCTCACGTCATTTTATTCTGATTGTTGTTTTGGCTGCTCTAAGGATAGGAAATTCAAAAGGCAAGGAAAATCATCAGGAATGAATCTGCACAACGAATAAAAGCCTCTATGGATGTAAATGGATATTCCTTGACACATAACCATGGTATACATAGAGAGATTCTTAGAAAAAACAACGAGCAACACACTGAATATGTTCACTGGAACTCGACAGCCAGATTGCAGTTTTAAATAAGGATGCATGGGAAGACATGTCCAGTCAAGTCTTCTGAGAGGGAAATGATTTAAGGTGACTTGATTAATTGCAGTTTTTAAGAAAAAGTGAATGGGGTATGATTTTTAAAGAGAAGAAAAAAGAAAGCTTTTTCATCTCATCAGCTAGGATGTGGCAAATGCCCTCTGATAAGAAGGAGATATCCAAGAAGAAGAAAGATGAGGCAAAACTGGAAATAATGAGGGGGAAAAAGGAAACAGAAGGTAATGGCTAAACACCTAGCACAAGCTGCCTCTCTAAACCATGCTGGACATACTGGATAAAACAAGGAAACATCAGTGGCCTGCAGAGAGAGTCCAGTTATTGTCAATACCATAATCAATGCCACATAAGCTGTTGGTGGTTTTTGACATTATTTTCCAACACTTCCAGAGTGACAAATTCACAACCTGCCTACAGTCATACAACTACAGCATGAATTTTTCTGTGTTTTTAAGAAAAAGCAGCGAGTTCAACTCTCAACATTTTTAATCTGCTCTATTAAAGCCCAGATTGAACAGCTTCTGTCAACAAAACTTGCTGGTAGTATTTACAGATTTCAGCTGATGAAATGAGATGGGTTTCAGGAAACCAAAAATTCATATTGTTGTTGAAACAAAGTAACATTAGTTTTTTCCTCCCCACCTTTTTGCTAGTCTGTGAAAAACCTAATTATTTAGACAAGAATAGCTATAAAGTAGCCCATGAAGTCCCTCAATTATATTCTTTTAAGCCTCATAAACCAAGCACACAGTGAATTTGCTTCAATTCATTCCTGGTTTAAGTATACTTATATATGTATATACTTATCATAGAATGTTTTAGGCTGGAAGGGACTTCTAGAGGTCATTTGATCCAATCTCCCTACTGTATATACGTAAATACC
>JANHFX010025269.1:11536-30421 GCA_027560015.1 Chloroceryle amazona
CCAGCATCCTGTGCTGGTCGCACACCCTGGCACAAAGCAGGTTTCTCCACAGCACCACACTGCCCCCGGCAACCTTACTAGAGCTGTCCTTGGCATGGCAGGGGTCACATTATTCAGATTTTCCTGATGATGCCTGTTGTGCTTAATCTGAAAAATGCATCCTTCCTGTGCCCCAAAAGGCAAGAGAGGGCACAGGCGCACGTGAGGCAGCTGTCTAGCTGACTTCTGTGGGCTGCAGAAGTAACCTTACAAGAGCCACCAGTGTTAATATTGTGTTTCCTTGCTTTTTTCATATCTGAAGGGAGATACAGACTAGGCTGTGACTGAGAAGCAGGAACAACACGTTTCTCACAATGTCTTGTCACAGAAAGGGAATTTCATGCTTCAAAAGTTGGGAACAACTGCAGGACAGAAGGGATGAGCATTTATCACTGTTCCCATGCCCGTCACACCTACAGGGGTGCACGTGTAAGGCATAAGTCTGCCATCATCATCAGGTGGTCACTAAATCACTTACAAACTTCCTGAATCAATCTTGCAGCCCCCTGTGAGGGAGGTAAGGGCTTTTACAGGGAGTCTGTGGCAGCAGAGTGGCAAAGCCATTTGCTCAGACTTTCTCAAGCTCTGCTCTTTTCTCTGAGGGTCAGTAGCTCCTGGCTCTCCTCCCAGGCTAACCCTCTCATTTTCCTTCCAGACTGATCTGCCAGTGCAGTATATACAAATATGCTAAGACTCTAAAAATAAAAAAGGAGCCAAATTAGTCAGTACTCAAAAAAATTCTAAGCTAAAGTGCGTGTCTGATCAAATACAAGTGGATTTAGCCATCCATAATTCTGCTTAGAGCAAATATTTAAATTTCTCTTGTCCTAATCTGGTGATTACTGAATGAAAATACATTTATTGGCTATATACAGACAGGAGTTTAACTTGCAGTTAAGTTTCTGCCCATATGTTTATAGGGTCAGTGAAATTGCAGATGTGTAACTGTGAAGAGAATTTACTCCAGAATATTCTGCCCACTACCATGTTTTAAATACCTCAACTGATGTGTGACCCACTACTTGCTTGATACAGAAGCATCCTTATCTATCTGGGCCCAGTGTCCAATTATGCCTGTATAAAGGAGTTCAGCGTTCCCTTCAGATGAACCTCATCTGCACGTTCAGATTCGTTTAAGCCAAATTAACCAAACCCCCCTTAGCTCATCATTCTCCTCCTCCCTGGCCCAGATAAAACTCCCAGGCAGCCACAGAAAGTCATTCTTACCTCCACTCTACCAACAGGCACCAGATCCAGGAATTGCAAGGAGCCACAGGAGAAAGAAGAAATGGAGAATATATCAGTGACGTATCATTGCCCTCTCTGAGATGTTGAATTTAAGGTTTGCATGCTGTGAAATCTGCTTAAGACCTATAAGCTGTCTCAAAATGAAGCAGCTAAATTCTGTCCTTATTTTGCACATTTTTTATGGGGAGGAGGAGTTGGGCAACACTAGACACTGTACAAGGAGGAGGTACCAGGCACTGGCCAAGAACTGGGACACCTCTGCCCTAGGACCCTTAGGAGCTGGGATGAGGTCAAGGGTGGCTGTTGCTCAGGTCTGGGGGGCTTGTTCCCCTCTTGCTGAGCATATGCAGCCTGAAGGAGAGCAGAGCAGTTTCTCCCACTAGCCTAAAGCACTCAACCTTCCTCCTGCATTTGCAGCTCTGCTTTGTGGGGCAGAGCCTTGCCTTGGCCAGAAGCAGAAGTGGGGACGTGAAATACAGTACCAACATTGCCAAGTTTCTCACTGGGCAGAGCCTGGGTTTCAATGCCCGGTGTAAGAAAGGACATCATTATTTTCTCAACAGAGAAGAAATTGAAGCATGGAGAGTGGAGGGCAGGTGAATGCCTGGTTAACAGCAGGAGCGGGGCTACCACCCTGTGTCTGCAGTCCCAGGTGATTCCTCTTTCCTAACTAAACCCCCCTGTCTGTCCCAAGAAGGAAGGCACAAGCTTCCACTTTTCTCTTGGTGTGACAAATGCTGTCAGCTAGCTCAGACCATTAGTGTTTCTCCTCTTTGAATCATCCCTTCCCCATTTGGGAGATGTCCCCAGGAGCAGAGGTTACCCCAGGCACCGCGGAGTACTGCTCTGACAGCAACCTCCTTGTTTTGTGGATGCAACGCCCTGAGAAACCAAACTGCTCATGAAAGCTATTTTCACCTTGCTGTTAGGTGATACCAGCACTGCATCATGGTCATGACTTCCTCTGTGTGGATGAACTTACCAAGTGTGGTTCTGGGACACAAAGTACAAGACAGCATCAAACATTCAGGAAATGACAGCTGTGCCCATCTCCAGAGTGTAAGAATATATGAGGAAATAGCCTGGTGGGGCATGAGCGTATACTCAAATGTAGCCCCCCGCATACTATCAGCTCATTGCCTCCTCCACAGCACATGACACCGCTTTCCTCTCCCCAAGCCCGGAAGCTAGGACTGCATTTGCAAGGGTAAAAGGTTAATGACACCACCTTTCCCAGCATACCTGAAACACTGATAGTTGCTGCGGCTTTTGCAGCTCCAAAATTTTTGCTATGTTTGTTCGTGGCAAGGCAAGTGAACAGGCCAGGTCGGGTGACATACACCTGCAGTCTGGAGTCAACCACCCTGTCCTTGACACTTTCCACTATAGACCCTGCAGAAACCTAAGAGAGAGAAAAGCCAAGTGCAGTTATATTTCCAACAAAGACAGACAAACAAACCCAGGAAAAATCTAAGAGACCCAGCCCAAGCATTTAAATAGGCAAAGAAAGATGTAACAAGCAGATAAAAGTGGCAGAGGGCTGAAGTTGCTAATGCTCTTTTGGTGCTTTCATAGAGGCTAACTTCACAGACAAAAGCAAATATTAAAGTCCTCTCCTATTTCACACTTCAGCAATATTTTTGCAATTAATTTTCAGTTCCAGAGGGCTGTAGTCTCAGTGCTACTCATCTGCTTGAGCTGGCTAATTTCTTCAGAATGTGTTCTAGTAGATTGTTTGTGTATTAATGCCTTAGCAAGTAAGAGCATAAGGTGGCTTTGTGGACCCTGGCTATAGAGTGGGAGAAAAGGCAATGGTTTGAAAGTTGTTGATTCTGTATTCATATAACCACTGCCACACTTCCAATGGAGTTGTGAGCAAAGCAAGCACTCTAGCTCTGACACTTTGGTAGATTATCTCACAGATTTTCGTATGTCACACTTAGAAATATGGAATGTGGTGATTTTGTCCATCTCTTTTCCCAGGTCAGAAATTCCCAGGTAAATGAGCTAAGAGCCTGCTGGTTTTGGCCAGCAGCTTTCCTACTCATACGACTGTCTTTAAAGTAGGAGGACATGATACAACATGACTCTACCTTACAAAGACAGTAGTAAGGATAGCATTGCCTGATCTACCCTTCATAGGAAGTATCAAGTGCAATTAAAGCAAGATATGATTGTCTGGGGACCCCATAGGTGCAACCTGACCCTAAGGACAGTGAGAGTTGTCTCCCTGGATCCATTCTAGCAAAGCATTTTACCTATGCATCTATCTGAGAAGTCAGAGATATCAATCTGACCACCCTGGAGGCTAGTAGAAGCATGATTTCAATGGAATCTGCATCTCTTCCCAAAGGTATTAACAGTGATAATTGAAAAAGCAGGATGGGATGCATCAGCATTTTATCACATCTCTAGTAAAGACCAGTTATCTCTGAAAAGACAGTGCTGAAGATAATTTGGTTTGCCTCACTACAGCTCAACTTGGAGTTGTGGTGAGGGAACGTGCATAGGAAGAAATCACTAAATAACCAGACCAACACAGTTATTATAAGTACTGCATCAGGGATGGGAAGTATGCCAGTTATTGTGTAAATGCAGCCTCAGGGATATGTTTTGGCCTTAAGCTGTGAAGCCAGCTTAGATGTGTGGGAGATCAGAGGCTATATTTTCACAACTTTCTCTCTTGTTACAGTGACAATCAGATTTATTTTTACATATTTTTTCTCACTATAGACCATTCAGTACTAACATACTGCTCGACATTCCTGGTGGAAAGAGCAATTTCTTTACAGGCTCCATACAGGGTCCTCCCAGCATCCACCTGGAAGAGGTGGCCACTCACCCTGAGCTGCTTGTGCTGATCCAGTCCACGCTCCCTCCTTACCCCTCAGGCCTTGGGTGTACCTTGCCCTATTAGCTTCCCTCCCAGCAGTTCTGGGCTGTGACTGGTAGTCACGGAGAGCCAGGATTGCTTCTCCCAGCTTGGGCTATGGGTAGCTGCAAGCAGTATGAGCAGTACACATGGTTACATGCATTGTGGAATATCACAGGTGAAACTGTCAGGCAGTTGTGCGTAGGACTTCCACACCAGCCAGTTGTTGTTTTCTCTACTGGGAACCTTTATATATTCCCTTGTGTTAAGTGATACCCTTCCTTTTCAAATACGTTCCCTGAGATTTTGTTTCCAGCAGGTCTTTTTTTAGCCTTTAAAATGCCACTTCAGATACCACCAAAGAACAGACCTCTTCACATCTTCACATCTTCACATCTGGCTCACTTATTTTTTGCAGTGTGGAAAGCTACAGTTTAAGGTCCATGATGCTCCAGAGCAAATAGCAGGAGGAAAAGGAACTATGTTTCTCTTTAAGTATGCAAGGCAGCTGCTGTGCAGAGGATATTCCATCCTCCTCTTCAAAGACAGCTTAGATAACCTCAGCAGATTCCCACTCTTTAAATCTCAGGACAATTAACAGGTCAGCATTAGGAGTCTGTAATGCTGCAGGCATATTGAATCTTCAAATGACTTGCTTGTGAGCCATCCCTAAAACATACACACTCCAGTCCACTCATTTCCTGGCCTGACTTTCCCAGAGATGGGCTCTCATTAAGATCTCCTTGCCATATTTAAAATGAGGCATTCTGGAGTGCCAGCCTCCTGGGACTGGGCTTTGCCTAGCAGAGAGGAATGGGGCAGAGCAGATGTGACCAGCCACACAGTGGCCCCACACAAGGCCTGATCATCATATCACACACAGTTGTCTGTGCGACCAACATTGGTGGGATCTTGGCAAAGCAGGGGTCTGTGCTCCAGAAATAGTCTGCCCTTGCCAGGGACCCCAGGTGCCCCAAAATGTTTCTTTCCCAATGGGGAAGAAGTCTTGAATGAACCCCTGCAGTTGTCTCAAAATAATTATCTCCAGAAAATAGTGAGGACCCACAGAGCTCGGTGGAGGCTGATATGACCCTTTTGCTGTTCTCCCTAGCAATCTGAAGGACATACAGAAAATTAGCCCTAATCAGACTGGAGGACACAGGAAAGTTTAGAGCTGATAAGGAAGGCAAGACATCCTGCAGAGTAGCCCAGGCTCCTTAATAATGCATTTTAATACATGGAAAGAGGGGATACAGACCAGGATGGGGATAACCACCTGAAGTATGGAACCTGAGCAAGAGGATTTGTTGGTCCTATTGGACAAGCAAGTTCACAGGAATGGCCATGGCCAGCTAATAGCCAGAAGGACATGGGATTGACAGGGTGTCGGTAAGAAAGAGCAAGTAAATTGCCAGCATGCATGAAGGGAAGACATTGCAATAGCCTACACATGGACATAAAAGCCAGATGGATTCAAAGCAGTCACCTATTTCAAACTTCAGGATAATTAGACCATAGAACAATTCCCAGTGAGAAGCAGTGGCTTTGCATCTCTTGGTCCCTGCCACTGAAGAAGGTATGCCTTTCTTGAGGACGAACTTCTAGCCAGGAACAGGTTGGTGACATACTTCAGTGCATCACCTAAGTCAGTCTAGAAAATTGCAGATCTATTCATCTGCAAATATGCTGTGCATATATGCTGTTCCACGGGTATTTTACCTCAAGACTGTTTGCTCTACCTAACTACTTCAGTTTGTATTACTTTGCCAAATTGGCAACTTGGCCATGTCATTGTTACCACATTAGTAGAAAGGAGAGGAAAGGTGGCTGAAGAAATGCTTAAACCCACAACAAAGTCCTAAAAACTCTGGTTTGGAGGAAGGTTGTAATCATCTAAAGCATCTTTCATCTCAGACTTTCCAGACCCTAGCAAATTAACTCACTCCGCACCTCAGAGAAGGGGAAAGAGTGCTTTTCACAAGGGAAAACTGCATCAGGTAGGTGAGGTGGACTTAACTTGATTGCACAGCAAGGTGCTAAATAAAGCAGGAATAGAAACCACAGGCACTGGCTCCCAGCCCTGCATTTTAATCCCTGGGCTGTGCTTCAAGGTGCTAGCAGCCCTCCAGGGCCCTAAGCATGAAAAAAGAGGCACTTACAGCTTTCCCATTTTCCAGCCAGGTGATGGTGGGGACTGGAAGGCCGGTCGCTGTGCACTGCAGTGTCACCACAGACCCAAAGGTGATATTTTGGGATTCAGGAGCCTTCAGGATTCTTGCAAAAACTACAGGAGAAGACAAAGGTGCTAGTTAAATGACAATGTAGAGATGAGGCTGTGCTGGCATAGGGATGCATCCTCCCCAGCAGGTCTTGAAGTAATCCATGGGCCCATGAACAAAAGCAGAGTGTAAGCATGATCTTCCCTGTGGGCAACAGTCTTGGGAGATGGAAGAGGAGGAGAAAGAAAGTCATCAGCATGGTTATGTTCTGCACCTTGCAGATGGAAATTTTACCTCTGGAAATTTATGTTTCATCTGAGTTCAATGCCTCAGAAAAGATAATGTGAAAAAAAAAGACAAGCATACAAGTGCAAACTCATTGTTACTGTGCAGATGGGCCATCTTACAGCAAATACAGAGCAAGTTACCACACTGCCCTGCCAAGGGTGTTCTCATGTGAAACTTGTTCAAAACCTTAAGAGGGACCACCAGTGCAGTCACATATTGTGATGGTGTCCTGGGTTTGGCTAGGATAGGGTTAACTTCACCAGGAGAAAGAAGAGGAGGCCACTGCCAGTATAGGCAACCAAACCAGCCAAAGGGATATTTGATACCTTACTGACTTCATGTCACTATATAAAGGTGTGGGCTGGACTGGGCAAAGCCTGGGCTTAGGCATGGGGTGGTAGCCTTAGTGTAGAGCTAGTCTGGGCTGTGTGGTTTATATCACTTGCTTTATATATTGTTCTGTTACTATTGTTTCTGTTATTGTTGTTACTTCTCCTTTTGCATTGTTCTCTATAGTTATCTTTATGTCAATCCATAGGGTTTTGCTTTGTTTTCTCCCTATTCTCCTTCCCATACCACCAGGAGGGATGAGGAGGGGGGAGACTGAGTGTCTAGGTGGTGCTCAGTTCCTGACTGGATCTAAACTATGACAGAAGGTTAAGGGTTAGATAAGCTCCTCAGTGTGATCACAGTGATTACGACTTACCACAGAGAGCTGCAAACCCTGTCATTTTCTATGCCACAACAACCTGCCCTAAGGGGAGAGAGACTAACATCAGGTTATGGGGTAATGGCTGGCAAAGAGTTTGGGAAGATGAGATAGCAGGAAGAAGTAATTTTTTTAAGTGATTTTACTGATCTTGCTTCATTGGTGGCAATATCGTTACTAGGCAGTTAGATAAGCAAGTGTCTCCCTGCCACAAGATTTTTTTTCTTTGGTGAAAAGAACTGAAGTAATTTTGCTGAAAACTTATTTCAATCCAGAAACACAATTCTGATGGCCTTCACAAGCTGTATTTCAGCTGCTGTACTTGGACCACATAGAGGAAAGCAGAGAGATAGTTCCCATGTGGAACATTCGAGTTTTGTTCCAAAATTTTAATGGAGATGCCTGGATGTCTGTGCAGAAGCAGGCTGAATAGCTCTGTGCAATTTCTTACTCCAAATTCTCTTGCTTAGGGAGTAAGATTTTCTCTCTACCTTCTGGGCTGCACAGCAATGACTGAAAGTCTCCATCAGAAATTTTAGTAAGCAGGAAAGTTTCTCTTGGAATTCTTAGACAAGCCTGATATCTTGTTTGCCACTTCTGCTGTCTGCATGGCTTCCCTTACAAATGTATCTGATCATGTCACAGTCTCCTGTGTTTCTGCTGGACAGATGTACCTCTTGGCACTGCCTATCAGTTACTCCTAGATGGAGACCTCCAATGAAGAGCAATCAGGAGACCAATGAGGGTCTCTTCAGAAACTGAACCTCAGTCCCCACCATTTGAGAAGGCAAGGCTTTATCTGCAAGATTTCAGTTGGAATAAGACAAGTATATGCTTTCCACATAGTCCTTCCACTCCTGGCCTATGAACAGGTTGAGATTTGTGTCAACAAAGAGCCTAAAACCCACATTTGCTCTTGGATAGGCAACACTAGGAGTACATTTCTGCATGGAAACTTTTTTGTCATAGGAGCACAACCATTCAATAGGCTCCTGGGCACAGGTTTTTAGGAAGATTAAACTTAATGTCAGTGAAGTGAAAAGGGTAGGAGGATACATATGATTCTCATCTGCTTAATTCCTCTTCAGTCTCTGAGAAGTCCCTCATTGTCAATGCTTGTTGCCAGTTGCTTACAGTCAAAGCAGAGCAGCTTCGGGGCTGCTGCATTTCCTCTGCCTCGCAGCAAGACAGCAGGTATAAAGCTCCACCACTAATGAGGAAAGCTGCAGTCCTCAGCCAGGGACTTTCCTGATGAATAACAAGTGAAATGAAACCTTTGCCTGAAGTTTCCCTTCAGGCCATTAACACCAGATGGTTAGAAAATTTAGACCCAAGTGCCCCAGGCCAAGCTCATAATTACTTTTATACCTCTTCTGGAGAAATACTAAACTTTTGAGCCTGTCTCCTGGCAGCAGTTACATGTACATGGCTCCTGCTGAAGCCAGCACATTAGCTACCAGAGCCACAATATGGCCCTCAGCACTGCTGTTGGTTTCTCAGTGAGCTGCTGGGACCCTGCCCACCTGATGATTGATGCTTGGATCCTGCCCAGCTTAATTAATACTGAAGTGCTGAATGAACAGCACCCCATTAGCCAGTGCCACACACAGGTGTGTATACCTTCCTGTGTACGGGCTGCTCTCCCAAAACCTGTGAGCATCTTTCAGACAGGAGTAAAAAGACCTGCTCTGAAACTCTGGTAACTGCACAGGAAGAGAGCAACAGTGAGCATGGTGTAGCTGGTCCACCTCATGCACAGTGTAGCCCAGCACACTGCTGGTGCTCATCCACCATCACAGAGAAGACAAAAGAGTCAGGCCATTCAAGCTTAAAACACCAAATACAGAAAAAAAAATCCCATGACTTCTGCAAAGCATTCATGTATATTTTGTGGAAAGTACTGCAGGTGTATTGTCTAGCACAGGGAGGAATGGATTCATAAAAGTAGACTAAATAAGAGAGGAAATGAGCTGATTTTCAAAGTATGGGATAATGGAAGCTCCTGCTATGCCCGTTGCCATCATGTGCATTTCCAGGACTCAAAATTGAAGTTACAGCTTTTAGTATTTTAATGTTTCAAGTACGTATATTTGCATGCTTTTTAAAGTATTTTACTTAAAGTTTAGCTATAAGTCCTTAAGTACTCATCTCTAGATACTGAATAACCTGAAGTGGATTTACATCATTTCATTTTTAGCCAAGAAATTTCCAGGGACAAAGGCTGGACTCATTCAGGTCCTGACAGGCCTTAGGTCCACCACTGACTGGCATACCCAGGATATATTTTCTCAAGCATTTTTCATTGCTTTAAAGAAAGCATTAAAGAAAATACAATCAGATATTTTTCAGCCCCATCATCTGTGGGTGGATGATCAACACACTGCCATTGTCAGCACACTCGGGTATAGAAAGAAACCCAAGACACGTTGTGTGCAAGCAGACAGTGTCACCTTCTACCAAAACAAAGCAGGACAAGACCACCAGGATGACCTCATAGTCATAGAATCATACAATAGTTAAGGTTGAAAAAGACCTCCAAGATCATCAAGTCCAACCTTCTACACAACACTTCCATGACCAGCAGGTATAAATCTCCTAGACCATGTCCCAGAGTGCCTCATCTAACCATTTTCTGAACACTTCCAGGGATGATGACTCCACTACCTTCCTAGGTAGCCTGTTCCAATGCTTAACCACTCTTTCAGTAAAGAAATTCTTCCTATTATCTGATCTGAACTTCCCCTGGTGCAACTTGCGACCATTTCCTCTTGTCCTGTTATTAGGCCTCACTACAACCTCCTTTCAGGTGGCTGTAGAGAGCAATAAGGCATCCTCTCAGTCACCTCTTCTTCAGGCTAAACAATCCCAGTTCCCTCAGCCTCTCATCTTAAGACATGTTCTCCAATCCACTCACCAGCTTCGTTGCCCTCCTCTCTACCCACTCCAGCACCTCAATGTCCTTCTTGTACTGTGGTGCCCAAAACTGGGCACAGTACTCAAAGTGCAGCCTCACAAGTGCTGAGTATAGGGGCACAATCACCTCCCTACTTCTGCTGGTCACACCGTTTCTGATACAGGCCAGGATGCTGTTGTCTTTCTTGGCAACCTGGGCACACTGCTGGCTCATGTTCAGCTGGACATCCACCAGCACCCCAGGTCTTTCTCTGCCAGGCAGCTTTCCAGCCACCCCTCCCCAATCCTGTAGCATTGCCTGGAGTTGTTGTGACCCAAGTGCGGGACCGGGCATTTGGTCTTATTCAATCTCATACCATTGACCTTCTCCCATTGATCCAACCTGTCCAGATATCTCTGTAGACACTTCCCATCCTCAGATCAGCATTCCCACCTAATTTCATGTCATCTGCTAATTTACTGAGGGTGCACTCGATCACCTCATCTAGATTACTGATAAAGTTGTTAAACATGACTGGCCCCATAACTGAGCCCTGGGGAACACCACTAGTGACCAGCCATGGACTGGATTTAACTCCATTCACCACAACTCTCTGGGATCGGCCATCCAGACAGGTTTTAACCCAGTGAAGAGTCCACTTGTCTTAAGCCATGAATTACCAGCTTCTGCAGCAGAAAGCTGAGGGGGAGCTGTGTCAAATGCTTTACTAAATTCCAGGTAAACATCCACAGGTTTTCCCCCCATTTACTAGGGTGGTGACCTGGTCATAGAATGAGATCAGGTTGGTCTGGCAGGCCTTTCATGAACCCATGTTGGCTGGGCCTGATCCCCTGGCTGTCCTGAACTTGCCATGTAAGTGCACTCAAGATGAACATCTCCATAATATTCACTGGCACCAAGGTGAGGCTCACAAGCCTGTAGTCCCTTGAATCTTCCTTCTGGTCTCTTCTCATAGATGAGCATCACTCTGGCAAGCCTCCAGTAGCCTGGGACCTCCCCTGTTAACCTAGACTACTGATAAACAATGTAGAGAGGTTTGGCAAGCTCCTCCACCAGCTTCCTCAGTACTCTCGAGTAGATTTTATCTAGGTCTGTGGACTCATGGGTGTCTAGGTGGCATAGCAGGTCATTCTGGCAAACAAATCATCAAAGAATCCTGTCCTGTAGGAACTCAGCCCTCAAAACTATTACTTTCTCTTCACCCACTGTATTACATGGCAAAGGTAATAAAGAAATGGAAACTCTAATGGTATGAACCTAAGCAGCTGTCAGGGAAGGGTGGGTGAAAAGCAGGAAGAGGAAGGAACAGGAAAAGGCAAAATATATTTGTAAAATTCACATTATTTGGTGGTCTCAGAATATTGTTTTGGTTTCATTTTACCTCAGAATGAAAATTCCCAACAATTAGATAATTTTTAGTACCTCCATTACTTGCCTTTCTTCTACAGATCCTCCTGAAAGTGAATTTTGACAGGAACTTTGCATATTCATCACAATGTTAGCAACATTCACATCAAGACCCCCAGGCTCTCAGCACAGGATTTACCCAAAGGGATGCCAAAAAGCAGTTAGGAAATGAGGGTGAAGAAGGCTTCATTTATCTATTTATTTAAGTAGAAAATAAAACAGAGGAGCTGGAAATGAAATCCATCCAACTAAAACCCAAAGCCAGCACATTAAGCTATACTCCCAAGCCCCCTAATAAACGTCCTTTCTTTTACAGCCTTGCTAAATGATGTGTTGTGAGCTGCAGGGTTGCTAGGAGGTATCTGCACTGTGGCCAGCTGCTCTCATTTCTGAGAATTAGGTAATATCATCCAGTCCAAACAGTAGGGCTTTAATTCAGTCACAATGTCTTTATACTATAAAAAGATTAAAGCAGGGTCCCTCCCCAGCCCGCAGTTTGAACAGCTAACTCTTTCCAGGTGACTCTGTTTTCCCATTGCCTTTGACTGAGCTGTGTTTCATTTCCAGGGCCTGGGGCCCGATCCTGAACTCCTGGCAGATGCCTGCCCCCTGACTGGGTAAGACCTATTTTTTTGCTAAAGAAGGATGGATTGGGCCAGTCACATCCAGGCAGCAGCATGGATGGCCTGAGGCCCTGATGCTGCTTTCAGGAAAGGCCAGAGTGATGCCAGAGTTCATGGGAAGCCCTCATGTGTGCAGCCCCGCTGCAGAGAGACTCCCCTTTTATCCAGGGTTTCATAAGTCTTAACACTGGCTTTAACAGACCAGGCCCAGTTTTAGGGTGGTGGATGTTTGGTTTCTTTTTTCCAGAGCCTCCACTGGCTTTGTTGAACCTTAACTTTCAGAGAACACGAGCAACGATTGCCAAGGTACATGATTTAACCCAGCCTGCCAACATCCACGGATATTCACATCCAAGAGTTTGTTGCTATTGCTAGCACACTGTAAAGCATACCTGACAATCCAAAACAAGATAAGGCCACCAAGAGCTAAACTTGGGTTAGCAACCACCTGGTGACACTGGGTATGTGCTCCCTTCCCACTGCAGTCTGAGCCTGACCTGGTGTGTCAATACCCCAGATCTGAAATCTCAACCTGATTAACTTTTTCCCATTGTTTTGCTTTTATCATTAAAAATATACTTCTGGATGATTACAGTCAGGTCTTATGGCAATTTTTTTTCCAGCTAAGCTGCAAAACATGGTGGGTAAAGGCAACTCCTATGTGTAAAAGTAATTTTCCTCTGGTGCAGCTAGTACCATGTTGAGAACAAATGTGTCTGCATTACTGGAGGAATTGGTTAAGACACATCACCTTGGAAACTTCCCTGATATAAATACCCTGGCAAGACTTTGTGCTCCATACTATTCATGCATAAGCAATTAGAGGCTAAACTGCAATAATTTTATTGTTCACATTCACTGATGTTCCCACAGCACTTTCATACCCAAAGTGTGACAGATTGAAATTACTCCTTCTGCACAGAGGAGTTCTCTGGTCTTGGGCCTTTCTCACTAACCCATGAAAAATCATTTATGCTTGCAACCTATGTGCTCTGAAGAACCATTACTTGTGCCAATGTGCTCATAGTCTTTTGCCAGTGAGAAGTGTGGTCATCTAAATCCCCGTAGAGATTAATTTACCTCACATCCGTTCAGTCTTCCTGACAAGTCTAAACTAGGCTATCAAGGAGAGGTAACAAGCAGTAGTGCTACCATTTCCTTCCCACTAGTCAGAGGTGAGGGGAGGTCTGACAAATTCATTTATAAACACATAGAGAGGCACAGCATTTGTGTTTTCTGACATTTCAAATTAATCCATGTAAAATCCCAACAATTCTTGAAATGCCACAGCTGAGAACAGGCCACACATACTTGTGGATCAGCGGTGGCAGACACAGGCAAGGCACACTGAGCTGTATGCTGCAGCTAATCACATGCCAAGAGCCAGAGCTGAACAAGCAAGGCACAGTCTGCACAGCTGACACGACAGGACCAAATCCCATCTTGGAGAACAAACAAATTCTTCAGTAAGCACAGGCAGCAACTCCTCTCGCAGTGGCAGCTCTGTGCATGGCTCACCACATGCCTTCATATGAGAACAGCTCACACTGTACCTTCACCACTGCTCAAGGTGTGCTGCCACCCCCAAGCCACTTCCAAAACTGGTGGGTTAACAACTGAATCCTGAGATAACTGCAGGGTCAGTTTCACTTTGATCTCTGAGTATTTCTTACCAAAACGGAAATATTTATCTTTTTGCAAGCCTGCCAAGTAATCACAAAGAGGGGCAAAATGCCACAGACAAAGCTGATAGGAGACACTTCTATTTATCTCTGTTAAATTACTTACCTATTTTTATTTAATTCCCATCCAAACAGGTTTACTGTGAGAGAACCACATGTATACAGATTATTAAAAAACAAACAAACAAACAAACAAACAAAAAAACCCACAAATGCAGTAGGAAATCCACACAACCACTGTATTACATCTCAAGGATGTAACACATCAGGTGTGGGACCCGGAAGAGCAAGTACTTCCTAATCATCCTGCCTCCAACCTGGTTACAATGGTAATCTGGGAGGGGATCCCCTCAGTGCATTTGAAATACCAGTATTTTGTACAAAATCTCAAAAACCCCAATCTCTTCTGGCTCATGATATGCAATTTGTGCGGTTTAAGGCTTTCAACAGCTTTAATACCTCATGCAGCACAGGCCAGACAGTGCAGCAATATATAGACACTCAGCTTGGAGCCTGAGACCGTGAGCTGGACAATCAGGCGCAATTCAAGATCTGTGTGGAATAGTAATGGAGGAAAACACAACATCTTCATCCTCAAGCACATGCCTTCAGATTCTACGGTCTGGTGTCTAATATCAAAGCAAGTTTTTCTTAGCAAGGCAATAGCTTTTCAAGGTAACCTTACTCTAGGATGACCTCCAAGATTTATCAACGGTGGAACAATGTGCATCAGTAGAAGGACTCATAAAGTTAAACACTTTAGCCAGCACAGGAACTTTTCAGACACAAAAGACTTTACATCTCATCTGGATATCTCTGGAATCCCAAAAACAGACCCTGCAAGTAAAATGTAAATAGATAGCTTATATCCTGTGTGACTATATAAAACCTGCTCTGTACAAGTGTTCATTTCTATATACAGAGCAAACAACAGATTGAAGGACAAGCTAGGATAACAAGTTCAGATTACTTCCCAAGGAAATGAATAAGGAAATTCTTTTAATGTCATTACTGGTCTTATATATGCATTTGGCTTCTTTGAAGGAGGGACCCCTCTAAACCTCCCTGTGCTCTGGGTTTTCTACAGTGCTGAGACACACCATGCACCATTTAGCTCCTCCATTACACGTTACTGCATTTAAAACAGGAAAAGAAGGTCCCAGTCACCTGAGTTGAAGAGCAACTCCTGCTCATTCCAGATGTGTTTAGCAGCCAGAAGGAAAAAGACCAGTTCACGCCAGCAGACTGACAGCTTCGGATGTTCATGGCCACCCATGGCCATCCATCACAACTGCTGCTGAAATCTCCACAGCTGCACATAAGTGTTCTTCTCTCCCACTCTCAGGAATGGAGCAGGCGATTATGAGCATCACTGGGATACCCAAAACTGAGATAAACCTGCAGCATCCTGACATCTGGTTTCTACCAACGGGTAACAGCAGTGCTATAAATTTGATTGCATGCCATGTGAAAAGTACTTACTTCCATCTATTTTAAAGTCCTGCTAGCAGTAGCTGCTAGGATGTTTCCTGGTTTGGAGTGATAGCAAGAAACCTGTTCCCTGCTCACCTTATCCACCATGCATGTTTGGTTTTCAACAATGAAAACTGCTAGTTCTTCCTAACAGAGAGATCTGTCTTCATCCCCTCGTCTTGGCTCCTAGTTTGAGATGCCCTTTTTGTGAGGCTGCATTTAATTTCAGAGATGTGACATGATCAATCCTACACAGAGCAGCACAACAGCAGACACTTTATGTTCCATAATACAGGAACACACACCCCCTAGAAATATTTTATGACAGAGGTCCTTGGAAGACAGAAGGCATCAGCCTCTGAAAAGTAGTATTGGTCCACAAACAATTTACCAAAACTGGGCTTCTAAATAGACTCTATACAATTTCCAGGTTGTCTTTATAAAGCTCCTTTCTTTATCTTCAGACCCAGCTCTATCTTGGTTTCTCATTGCGAAAAGGCAGTCATTTCAGGATAGTTGTCTCAGTTTCCTCTGGCCCTCTTTATCTAATAGCTATGGATATTCTCTCTCCTCTGTTCTCCTTGTGGTCATGCAGGAAGCACATGCTTGCTAGCTACCCAACACAATTTACAGATCAGAGAAATTTTGTTCACAATCTCTCTTTTTTCTTAAAGCCACAATTCATTAAATTAATATATTTTTAAATGCCATTCCAAGGTCTTTTTTAGAGGAAAGAGTTTTTTTGCAAAAGGAAATAGCAGGTTCAAATGCCCATTAAAGCAGAATTGCTTGTACATCTCTTGTCAGACACTTCATGCTCTCAGGAAGACTGCTTGAAGCTCCTTAGTGCCATGGCAATTACTTGAAGGCAGCATGCACCTCATGACTGTGTCACAGCAGAGCAAGCCTAAGGAATAAAATGCATAACTCATGCTTGTTTGTTCATTTGCTGAAGGTCTGAGGCTGTTTTCTTTCTCCTGTGACTTGCTCAGCTACCCTGTAATTACGGCTATGGTCATATCTGCATCATCTGAGAACTTTGGGATGATTATGGTAAATGCAGTAGGTAGGAGGAGATTTAATGAGATATTCTGGGCTTTCAGTTACACTCATGCCACCCTGCTGAGGCCAGTAAATTACTTTGGTGTAATTACAGGCAAGCTGGGTAGTATTTCTTTTTCTGTAATGCTTCCTTACCCTAAACCCCTTTGCAATTTTTAACAGCAAACTGTAGTATTCACCATTTACTGCCACAGGATACATACATACTGCCTGCAGGTACATACATCAGCACCACAACAGACAGGAAGAAGAATCCTTTCCCAGGGTTTCTGCCTCTGCTCACAGCAGAGCCAAACATCTGCTTCAGTGTCAGTGTTAGAATTTCCCTGTGTCTCTTGGTATCTCCCTTTCCTATTTTATTTATGCCAAGTATAGACACGTTGACACAAAACTGTAGAAAACTTTCTGGATGGCACATCTGGAGTCAATTTTTATTCGAAATAGGGCCCATCTCTGGAATGTGGTCCATTCAAATTGATAGATTAGCTGGACTAAATACATACTTTAATTCTAGTTACTTAAATTATAGTGTGACTTCCTTGTCTTTTAATTTATCTGTGATGCAAAATTGTCCCAGGATTACATAAGAGGTCCACAAAACAGCTGAAGAAAGATAGTGCTTTGCACCTCATGGACATATTCTGTTAACTACATAGCCAAGACACTGCTTTCTATTGCCATCTAGTCTGCTGTACTCAAACTGCCTTCAAGAATGCGACAAAATTATTTAAAAAAAAAAATAAAAATCTAAAAGCTACAGTGAATCTAACAATGTCATGGCAGATCCTTCCTGTGAAGGGATGATTCTCCAAGGAAAACCTTTTATTTTTAAGGCCAAGGCAGTTGTTACAAGTGGCTTATAGAGGAACATTTTTGTGGCCTGTATCAGTGTTTTATTTTAGCAGCTAGTAGTAAGCCTCAAACTATGACAGGAAAAGACATCTATCTACCAGGGCTTGAATGCACAACCAAACAACGTCTAAGTCTGGGAGCATGAGGAGCTTCTTCTTTCTACATTTGCTTTGATTTGTTTGCTTAGTGTGCTGTCACATAGTAGCACAGGAGGAAGTGGAGAAGCAACACTTTGACGGATGAATGAAACTGCCCACATAAAGGATCAGGATTCAACCAATTTGCAGTTCAGGCAACTGGAAACTACAGAAAAGATTCAATCTGAAAATGTTATTAAATCCGTGGGGAATCGTTAGTTTGTTGATGAGCATGCTGGGTCTTCCAGCACTTAGCCTACCCTATTTGTTTGTTTGTTTCCTGGCAAACTTCTGATTGCTGATTTATAGACACGCTTTTGTACAGTGATGACTTCAGAACAAACCTTATTGCATAATATACTCCAAAACTCCTGAATTCCACAACTCTCTGGTGCCCCAGGCTGGAGATCAAGCTCAACTTCATGTAAATCACAAGATGGAGGTGCATCTAACTCAGTATACAATCAGCAGGACTGTCTATGTACTCTTTCCTTTCACATGAAAGTCCATGTATTTATGGCCTTTTTCTTTCTTGTTCAACTTTAAAAATGCATCACTGGACAAACTGGGAACATGAGAGGTTTCACTAAATGAGTGCAACACCTAGAAAGGCAAAACAGGAAGGTTGTTCTTCATCTTCAAGGAAAGAAAAACCTATTTCTCAGGATTTCTGCACACAATGTCCTAGTATGCAAAACTAAAAAGCACAACAGACAATTCAGACTGTATTCCTACAGCCTTCCATGCACATGCTAGTGTTGGAATGGAAGGACATCTCTCACAAGAACATTCTACCTTCAGTTCTGTTAATGTCTAATCCACCACAACCCTTTGTACATTTTAATGGCAATGACTTCGTTCATTTCCAAAAAGTGCTCTTTCTATAGTTGAAGCTAGAAATTAGTCTGATAAAGAATATACTTTATGCCTCATCTATAAACAGATGTCACTTCTAAATTGTAAGTAATTCACAGTCAAGTTTTCAATTTCTTTTGTGTTTTTTTTTGTTTGTTTTGAAGAATCAAAAACATACAGGACAGGAGCCTATTCTACCAGTTCATAAAGTGACAACTTCATTCCCCCAAGGCAAAAGGAAACATTCTCCGTAACAGAGCAAAAAGCTCTCTCCCAAAGCCCAGAACTCAAGTCAGGCATTGAAGCCTGTAAGTCATTGCAAGATGTATTGTTTTACTACTTTTTTGGAATAGATGATTCTTACTTCAGCAGGAATTGTGTATACTTTAAATATTAGTTATAAGAACCACATCTGACAAAGATAATGGTGGTGCAACTTGAGGCCATTTCCTCTTGTCCTATTGCTTGTTATTTATGAGAAGAGACCAGCACCCACCTCCTTTCA